>PRKT01000066.1:1406035-1423692 GCA_003671525.1 Saccostrea glomerata | reverse complement strand
ATACAAATACAAATATTTATTGGCACAAACACAATTACAATAATTGGCAAAGGCACATCATCAATTGTTCATTATATTTAAACAATAATCTGGTATAGAATGTAAGGCTATATATAATCATAGCTAAATTGTACATCATTTGTAAAATAATTATGTTAAGCAGTCATTTCTAGATGTAATACATTTTTTAATAAATGAGTTTGTTATTTTCAGTACTTCTGGACAATGGCTATTAAAGCAAAGTTTAACTTTTTGAGTATTAGATATGTATTATATATAGATATATTTACCTCGTTATGAAAACAAGGAATGAAGGATCATTCTTATTGATTTTAATAAGAATATTGGATATTAGATTTACTATATACAAATTCATGAGAGACAAGGAATAAAAGAAAATATACCGTTTTGAAGTACATGAGGCTGACCGTTTTGTAACACGCCATTTTGAAGAATCCAATATTCTTATGAAATCTATTATCCAATATCTTATAAAATCAATAAGAATCTATTACGACTATTATATATAATTATATTAACATATAATTGAACACAGAACGGAAAATCCATTTTCCTGTACAAAACGATAGTGACTCATCAGCTTCCCAGGCTCAAGCTAGTAAACTTGAATCTTAAACTTTCTCACTGTTTTTTTTAGATAAACCATTCCTTAGTTCTTGTACATGCATGTATATCCTTTGGATAAATTTAAACATTGTCATGTCAGATTTCACGAAAGGGGGAGGGGGGCTAGAACGTTTATTTTAAAAAGAAACATTGGTCCAATATTATACTCTATTATATATTTTAATATATAATTATGACTATTATATATATATTAATATATAATCCAATATTCTTATAAAATCTATTATCCAATATTATGTGCTCTATTATATATATTAATTATTTATATATATTTTGCAAATATTCATCTATTGTGTATACAAACTACACCACTTACGATTATCCTGTATTTCTCTATTTGAAAAGTCCATTTAGTTTAAAAACTTAAAATGTAATTTTGTAATACATGATATGTTGTTTTCGCTGTTATAATATGTAAATCTCTATTATTGCAGGGGCTCAGGCTAGTAAGCTAGAATCTTAAACTTTCTCACTGTTTGTTTTTAGAATAACCCTTCTTTAATTCCTGTATATGAAAGGGGGAGTGGGGCTAGAATGTTTATTTTAAAAAGAAACCTTGGTCCAAGTCATCAACATTATTGAGTAATATGTTTCTTTGTTCAAAATGTAGCTTTGAAACCAGGCAATTTGGGAAGCTTATGAGTCACTATCGTTTTGTACATGCACAGGAAAATGGATTTTCCATTCTGTGTTCAATTGATGGTTGTGAGAAAAGTTATGGAAATATAGACTCATTTTTGAAACACATTAAGAGAAAGCACATTGCATTTCACCAAATACACATGTCAAAATGGAAAGAAGATAACAGAAATGCAGATATTTTAGAATCACTTATGGAAGTAAATGATGAACATGATAATGATTTGAATATGGCAGAAGGGGGAGTAGAAAATCAAGGAATGGATGCTAAAGTTGATTTTCAAAAAAAATATGTGTATTTCTTCTTCAGTTAAGAGAAAAGTATAAACTTCCTGCAGTTGTCATACCACAAATTGTGAATGAAATCATTATGATCATTTCTCATCATCAAACACATTATTTGAGGTCTCTGAGTCAATTTTTAGACGAAAGGCAAATAGAACAACATGATTCCCTAGCTCTTAATGCCCTGTTAGAAGAAAGTTCTGAAATTGAAAATGCTTTGAGTAGCTTAGATTCAGAATACAAAATTAACAAATTTGCCAAAACCAAGCTAGGCTTTGTAAAACCAATGGAAATCAGACCTGATAGAGCAAGCAATGATACATACCAATATGTCCCCATTCTTGAAACTTTGAAGTCATTACTAGCACATGATGATATTTTTTCATATGTAATCAACAACCACAAGTCTACAGACACTATTTTGAGAGACTTTTGCGATGGAGATATTTACGCGGAAAATCAATTTTTCGCTGATAATCCAAGTGCAATACAGGTTATGTTTTACTTTGATGAATTCACAGCAGTTAATCCCTTTGGACATCAAATTAAAAATTATAAAATTTGTGGATTCTATATGCTTCTTGGTAACTTGCCCCCAAAGTTTCGATCCCAACTCTATTGTATACAACTTGTAGTTCTCTGCATGTCTCATACATTGAGGAACAATGGATATAGTTGCATTCTAGAGCCACTCATTAATGATTTACATGTCTTAGAAAATGAGGGAATAGTTATTTCCAAAGGTAATCAAAATTACACACTGTATGGCACAGTAAGTGTTACTATTGCAGATAATCTTGGTGCACACAGTTTAGGTGGATTTATGGAATCCTTCAACACTCTAAGAAACTGTAGGTTTTGTTTTATTTCAAGAGATGACATGCAAATCAAGTTAAACTGCAGTGGGTTCAATTACAGAACTAAAGAAATGTATGCAGAGCAATTAAGATTAGTGCAGGGTGATGCAAATCTTTCTTCTGTGTATGGCATAAAAGGTGATTGTGCATTGAATAGTTTAAATAATTATCATGTTATAAATGGGATGCCTTCAGACCTTGCTCATGATTTGTTTGAAGGTGTTGTTTGTGATGTAATGACAAATGTCATTATACACTGTGTAACAGAAGGCTACTTTACCTTAGAATATCTTAATGAGCAGATAACAAGATTGACATTTTCTGAGGTGGACAAGGCAAATAAGCCATCAAAAGTTAACCATGTGTTAAGAAAGTTTAGTGTCAAACAATCAGCATCTCAGAATTGGTGCTTTCTACGTCATTTACCATTACTAGTTGGTAATGTTGTCCCCTTTCATGATGAAAAATGGGAATGTCTCCTGCTTTTAATGGACATGTTGCTTTATGTTTGTGCACCAGCTTTTGATAGGGGACACATTTTAGTTATGAGTGATGTGATTGAAGAGTTTCATGAAAGCTATCGCTCATGTTTTCCTGACGTATCTGTGAAGCCAAAATTTCACTATACACTACACTACCCCCGCTTAACATCATTGTTTGGGCCTTTAATTCATCTTCAGACTCTTCGATTTGAGGGGAAACATAATTATTTCAAAGAACTTGTTTTTAGAACAAAAAATAAAAGGAATATATGCAAATCACTTGCTGAAAGGCATCAATATTACCAGTGCACATTTAACACTGGAAATAATTTCCTCTCGGATAGTCGATTAGAGTCATCAAAGGGGACAACAGTTCCGATTTGTCTTTTAAAATGATGATGTTCAGCAACTGCTTGTTCAAATTTTGCACGGCAATGAGGTTTTTCTTTGCGAGTCTTTGAAATATTTAGGAATTACCTATGTTAGAAACACTTGTGTAATCACAGGTGTACATGGTGCACTGTTCCAGTTCAGCTCAATTGTGGACTGTGCTGTAATTCATGGAATTCCCTACTTAATATGTAAAAAACTAAGAACAAGTCGATTTGAAAGGCATTTTCATGCATTTGTTGTTTCAGAAACAAATGAATGTGAAATTCTAAAAATATCAAATCTGACAGAACCAAATCCACTCGGTATCTATGATGATCCTAGATACCAACTAGGTCAAGAAAAACTAGTTGTTCCAAAATACAAAATTATCAATTAAAATTTTGAGTGTTTATTTTTAACATTACATTTTTAACAAATGTTTTTTTTTTTTTTTTAAAAATACTCATTTGAATTTTCCTCCTTTTTTGCAGAATTTGGAAATGGAAAGAAAATTTTTAGTTATAAGTTGTAAGAACCAAAACAAAAAAATTGGAGTTGAAAATTTTGATGTGAATGACATAAGAAAAATTGTGAAGGACAGATTTTTCATTGAAAATCCACACATTACTTATTTCGACAATGATGTTGATGACTGGGTGGACCTGGATCCGGAAAGTAATGAGTATTTAAGAGACTTAAAATTACTAAAAGTTAAAGTACATGTAGTTGACGAAGCTCCAACAATGATAGAGCCTAAGCAAGATTCAGGTAGCAGTAATGAAAATGAGAATGATTTACCCCCATTGCCTCCTCTTCCTTCCTTGCCAAGTACAAGTCAACAACAGGAACAGAATGTGACAAAAGAGAGAACACCTACTCCTAGCACGCCGCAAAAGAAGTTAACAAGGTTACTTGTTTTAATCATAAATTCAAGGTTATAGCAAAAAAATTAAATTTTATATGAAGTTATGCACTTTTACACAATTTTAAGAAGAAGCGGTTTATTTAAGAAATAAGGTATCATTTTTTGAGTTTTATTGAGATGTAAAACGGGTTGGTCACATGATCAAATCCTATAAAGCCCAAAGGGCTTTATGGAAGATTTGATCATGTGTCAACCCGTTTTACATCTCAATAAAACTCAAAAAATGATACCTTATTATTTATATTTACATTTGTGACTTATTCATACTTTATATTTGCCTGATTGTTACTTTTAACGTGTGAAATGCGTTAATTTTTCAAACCCAACGGCATGTATGTAATCCACTAAACGCGCGTCGACCCTTTATGACGTCGCAGAGAAATTACGTCCAACGTTTATCAAAACGCACATCTTTGACCTCTTGACCCCATACCTGTATTTATACAGTTATAAAAACGCTTGCCTTCAGTAGTGTTATATAAAGGAAAACGTTTGCAAATGTAAATATATCTTCATCTTTATGCAGTTAGCTTCTCTGACATGGGATACTTATGTTAATGCATCAAATTTCCTTTTGTGGCAAGGCTTGGAGTAAAATCTACCGAGTTCCTAAGGGAAACTTTGCCAGAGGGGTGGTTAATAAACTTGATGCAAAGGAGGAGCTGTCATCCAGTGATAGGAAAAATATGCTTGAAGCCATATATAATGATGTTACAAAGTTTGATGGTGGAATGTAAGCAATTTGTTTATTATAATACTTTCATTCAAATTATCAAAATGAAAAAAGAAAAAAAAAAACTTTGCTGTATCAAATTAAGGCATCATTACATACATTGAAAGAATTTTTGCTGTCCATGTTCTTAAATGATAACTCATATATTGATAAAGGTACCCTACATCAGATATGTATGATGACATTGTGGATGGTTTGCTGAGAGAATATCCTTACTTACTCACAGTGGGAGGACTGCCAGCAAATTCTGCGAGGGTAATTAAAAAAGTATTATTGCTTCCCAGAAGCTGAAAATCAATCATACACCCCTTTGTAAATATTTAAGTACCTTTGAAATATCAGAAAAATTTGATGCATCAAAAATAAGAAATGTTTTCTTGACTTTTTAGCTCACCTGAGCTGAAAGCTCAAGTGAGCTTTTCTGATCACATTTTGTCCGTAGACTGTCTGTCTGTCCATCTGTCTGTAAACTTTTCACATTTTTGACTTCTTCTCAAGAACCGCTGGGCCAATTTCAACCAAACTTGCCACAAAGTATCTTTGGGTAAAGGAGATTCAAGTTTGTTCAAATGAAGGGCCACGCCATCATTCAAGGGGGGATAATTGGGAATTAATGAAAAATTGGCGGCAGATTTTAAAAATCTTCTCAAGAACCACAGTGCCAGGAAAGATGAAACTTATGGCGAAACATCCTCAGGTAGTGAAGATTCAAGTTTGTTCAAATCATGACCCTGGGGGTAGGGTGAGGCCAAAATGGCCAACCAAGTTTTACATGGAAAAAGATAGGAAAATTCTTTAAAAATCTTCTTCTCAAGAATGACAAAGCCATAATTCATCATATTTATATGGAAGCATGTTCAAGTAGTGTAGATTCAAGTTTGATCAAATCATGACACCTAGGGGTAGGGTTGGTCCAAAATGGCCGACCAAAGTTTTACATAGAAATATATAGGAAAATTCTTTAAAAATCTTCTTCTCAAGAATGACAAAGCCATCATTAATCATATTTATATGGAAGCATGCTCAAGTAGTGTAGATTCAAATTTGTTTAAATCATGACCCCTAGGGGTAGGGCGGGTCAAAAATGGCCGACCAAAGTTTTTAAAGATATATATAGGAAAATTCTTTAAAAATCATTTTATAAAGAATAGCAAATCCATGATTGGTCATGGGACTACTTTTGGATTTAAACTTGACAATAAAAAGCCATTTTCTACTTTTTCCTACCCTTAGTGCTCAGGTGAGCGATGTGGCCCATGGGCCTCTTGTTTTTACTTTAAAAATCTTAAAATTTGCTTTCTCTAAATTTAGACTTTCTGGAAAGATCGAATCATCTATAAATTTGGAAATGCAAGAAAAACTGTGGACAAAAGTCACCAAGAAGTAGTACAAAAAAAAAGAAAAAAGGAACAAAAAATGGAGGTCATGAAAGATTTGAAACAGTTTACTTGGGGTTTAGGAAATTTTCTTCCTAAACAATCTCCTAGTGAAGATGAGACTTCAATAAAACTTCATGTTTCATGGTTGAAAAGGGAAAACAAGAAAAGTGTTGATATTGATCACCAAAATGTCAAAGTGAAAATGGATATAACGTTTCCATACAGGCGCAGCCTTATTGTAAATGACAAGATTGCAGTGAGTGAAATTGTCGATGCTTTTCCATGGCTTGGATCCTATAGAGAGGTAATTTGGTTTTAAATCCATTTGACCTCATCTTTAGACCCCTTTTATGAAATGACAGGTTAATCAAATTTTCATTTAAAATAGTGTTAAAATGTTGATTATGTATTGAGCATACTTTTTTTCAGATTCTTGAAGAGTTCAAAAGATTGTGCCCCAACACAGTAACAGATGACATTGAGGAACTAATGGGAGAAAGCCTAAGAAAGTACCGAAAGGCAGTGCTGAAAGTAAACACTGGAAAGAAAAAACCAACCTTCCTGAAAGAAATAGAGTATACTTCGGCCCAATACAGAACTGAAAGTCAGAGAAATTGTAAGTCATTATTGTAAGGTTAAAAATTTCTTCAAATACTGTTTGAGGAATAAGATTCAGTGTACCATGATATACACTTGTATAATAAGTCTACCATCATTATGGTCCACTCTTATAGGCATTGGGTTCATAGAATACATTTTGTTTTTCAGATGCTGATGACTGCATAGCAATAATAGGATTATTTCTATTGTGCAAAGAGAACCCTGAAAAAATTCTTCTTTTTTCAAGAGGACCAACTGCATGCACCCCCATGGCAATAGGAATTCAAATAAATCAGAACATTTTGTCCATGGACAATGAAGCATTTGAAATATTATTGGAAAATGAAAGTGTATTCAAATGTGAGAATTTTTTCCAAGCTTTTTGCGGGTTAATTGCTACATTTTATGTATTTAACATCGCATACCCAAAACCCGTTGAGAAAACATTCATGTTTTTTCAACAGGTCATGATAGGGTTGAAAGATGAGGGAGGACATCACAATATGGACAAAAGACTTTTAGGGGTTTTGACAAACATCAACAGAGAGTTGAAAAACAATTAAGTTCGAATGATTTGTTTGGTTACCCTCATTTTCTAAGATGTTTTACTTCGAAAATTGTCTTCTACTGCTAATGAGGATTTTCCAGTTGTAACACATTTCATCATCTTTTTGTTTGTGTGTGTGTGTGTGTGAGTGAGGGTGTGTGTGTGTGTGAGGGAGGGTGTGTGTGTTTGTGTGTGAGGGAGTGAGAGAGAGAGAGAGAGATAAGAGATTTTGTTCTTAATTTTTTCCATAAATGAAGGATTAAAAAATAAATTTTGATTCCATGTAAATTATATTTATTTTCATTTCTTAAGGTTCATAAACCCTCTGCTCACTCATATGAATTTTTTCTTAAACTTTTATGATTTTCCAAAGTAAATTATATGTAGAATAAAATACAAACAATTAAAGCATGGCTTACAGGGCAAAATTTGGAGAAAAATTCACTTCAACTTGATGAATTTATAAAGGATTAATAGACATTCGTGTCATAAAGAGTTATCTATCTTATCAGAGTATCATAAGTGGTATATCAGTTGTGAAACAATTGAGTGGAAGACAAGGAAGTATAAGAACCAATTAATTAGTGTATTTACAAAGTGCATAGTAGTTTACTGAACAGTGTAGTAAATTTATCCGCCAACTCTTAGTAGGTCTACCTAGTGTACTGAATGCTACTTTTAAAGACTAGTAAATTACAAATGGGATCTAGTAGATCTACCCAATGCCTAGTGAAACTTACTTTTAAAGTCTAGTAAATTTACTAATAGTATCTAGTAAGTCTATGCAATACCTAGTGAAAGTTTCTTATAAAATCCAGTAAATTTACTAATAATATCTAGTAAATCTACCCAATACCTAGTAAAAACTACTTTTAAGGTAGTGATCGTATGGACAGTAAATTTACTAGTTTTGTTAGTGATTTTAATTTACTAGTTATTTTTACTAATTGTATCTAGTAAATCTACCCAGTACCTAGTAAAAACTACTTTTAAGGTAGTGATCGTATGGACAGTAAATTTACTAGTTTTGTTAGTGATTTTACTAGTTATTTTTTTCAGTGTACAAATAGTAAATGCTGAAGTTTTCCTATAATAAAATGTGGAGAAATACCCGGTGTATCCTCAGTCACTTTTTAAAAACTTATTCCACACAGAAGCTACACGTTATTTCGATCCAAACTAAAAGAAAAATTCGCAATAACGGAAAACATCCTCTACACGTAATTTCGATCCAAACGAAAAGGAAAATTCGCAATAACAGAAAACATCCACTCTCCTCGTGCAAAATCATTTAAGTCCATTTTTCCGCGTTTTTATTTTTTAAAATCCTTCTCGCTGAAGAAGCCACACGTCTCTTTCACTTCGTTTTAAATGTTGCAATTCAATTAGAAAATAAAAATCCGTGACATCAATGTCCATCGAAGAATTTTCTGTAAATCCTGTTTTTGTAAATCTAGTTATTCGGATTTTAAGACCCCTGAAATATTTTATGATCAATCTCCATCTACAATAGAACACAACAATCACTGACAATGACGGTTATCCATTAAGACTGACTATCACTCGATTACGTCTACCCCGTTAAATTGTCAAAACTAATATGACCGAATTTTACGTTTTCTGTGGAAATATATATACTGCGGATGCGTACTCCCCGTCGGGGCCTCGTCTACAGAACTCTGGCGGAAGTTTTGGATGCTGCAAAGTTATAAAGTGGGCGGAGCTATTTTTGATTGATCGTGTCACAAATCATTTAGAGAACTCGACGGGTTCTGTATCATAGATACAAATTTGGGGGTGGAGACTCGTGCAAAGCACTCGTCTCAACCCCCAAATTTGTATCTATGATACAGAACCCATCTCGTTCTCTAAATAATACTTAACTCTTTTAAAAAGATTTTCAACCATAACCTGTTTCTTTGCAGACCATCTATCGTCTGATTTAAACTTGCTACCACTCAAAAATTGTATTTTCCATTTTATACAAATACACGGCTAATTTTTCCTGCATTTTTTCGTTTATACAGATATTTTTAAGTTTGCTAAAGAAGTTTCCCTATAAAGGGAAAACAAAAATTTAATCGCTACTCGCTGCTCCGTGACGTCCTCCAACGTCATGGTTTTTGCCTTTTTTAATCAAGTCCATATGTATTTAGAGACTGATACCTTTTAAACGGAACGATGTATTACAGTACCTGATATCATCCTAAGTAATTCAGCAAAACTGAATTTAAACATGTAAATTTTATTTTTTTACGACTCCATTTATTCGAATTCTGGCTAGTATAGATACTATAAACTGAAAATCAGTAAATTACTCAATTTTGACGTTGCTCCGTGACCCCATTTTTGGTGTTCTAAATCGTTGATAATTTGTACAAATACGAAGATATATTTCAATTTTTTAACTCAAATTATTCGAATTAGAAATATTTGTACTAAATTTGGATGTAATACCAGGGGTATGACGTTAAATAACAAAGTTACGACAAAAGTCTACGAACTTTTTGAATGACCCTCGTAGATGCTAAAAAAATCAAATCTGTCCTCATCGATTACAATATATTGAATTATGTCCAATGATCTGACACTAATAACTTAACCAAATACACCCCCTTCCCCCTAGTTTGCTGAATGGTTTTCGTCCCTTACGCAGTGAAAAATAATAAAAGATGTAATTAATTTATATGCTTAAAGCTTCCATATGACAAACTCAATTTGCAAAATTGAAAAGATTTTTAAAATCATAAAATGCCAAGTCGTCTAAAAGTTACGTCAGTCGTTTACTTTATAGAAGTGAAAACAAAATAAAAGAATAAATTACCATCTTAAAAAGAAATGATAAAGAATTATATAAACTAGTTAACTAGAGCATAATCCTTTCTGATTTCAGTATAACTGACAATTAGCCCTGGCCTATTGTAAACCCGTTTCTCTTTGTGGCCGTCTTCTTCCACGAAGCAGACGACAATGAAATTGACTAGGATGTCGAACCCGATGTAAAAATTTTAGGTTAAAAAAAGCATCGAGAATGCTTTTTATATATCCTTACAGTATTGAGTTTCTGACTCTGTTATTTAAATTTAGCTATGATTATATATAGCCTTACATTCTATACCAGATTATTGTTTAAATATAATGAACAATTGATGATGTGCCTTTGCCAATTATTAAGGTCTTCCGTTTCCAACGGAAGACCTTCTACTGATTCTGTTGGTAAAGATTATTATTCTTTTTTTTTCTTCTACTTCCTAGACGCCAACTTTGAGGCCTCATATCTCACTTATTTATCAACGGATTTGGCTCAAATTTTCCGACATTATAGACATTATTAAACTCTATCCGAGTGTTATCTAACATTTCAAAAATTCACTTCCGGTTTTGAGTTATTCCCCTTTACACGAAAATTTATAGGCTTTCGTTTCCGGATAAAGGCTCAGAGATCACAAAAGCTGGAGCAGAATTTTTACTGATTTTAGGTAACAGAAGGATTGAAGTTGTGCACATTGGTTTTTGTTTTTCGATTTCTGTATTCACAATGGCGCTTTATAAGGGTAAAAAATTAGAACGCCTAAAAGAGCGAAAATTTACACATATTTTCCTTTTTATCTTGAAAACTAAAAATATTTTGTTAAGACATAATGAACAAAAGTTGTGCATAATTGCAAGGGCTTTCATATAATAATATTCAAAAGGGGCTGGCCCCTATAATTAGGGATCAAGGGACCTTGAAGGTTTTCGCTTTATAACTCAAAAACGGTAAATATTTCGAAATGACTATCGATTATAAAGTTGTGCTTTAACATCTTACTGATCTCATGAAATTGTTATTGTGTTCGAGTCTTGTTTTAAATGAGCTGATGCATGACCTATATATGCACAGGTAATTCTTTTCACTCAGCACGTAAACGAGAGCTCCTCATGCGTGTAACCAAAGCAAGCTTACTATAAATAATAAACATGGCTACATTGGATTCTAAATATTCTTCAGAATAAAGTTCTTGAAGTGTTTGTGCTTTTTTTTCTTCCAAATTATCATGTTTATTCACTGACAACTTTCCCTTTTATTTCATTTTTTTTTAATCGTATAAAACCAAGTCTACTTAAAAGGGAAGAAAATATAATCTTTTCTTCTTATCACATAAAAACAAACAATATAGTGAGAAAATAAAACATAACTAAAAAGCACATATACTATTCACAGCCATTAAGTGCACGGCTTTAACATTCACCTATGTTTGTTTACAATTATATAACGCGCCTCCCTCGATAGCGGCGGGGCAAAGTCGGTCACCGGGAATCAATCGGCGTGTGATCCAGCGACCTACAGTCATACCAGAAATAAACAACCACAGAATAGTTAAATTAATTCTTGATGAAATGTTCCTTTTTATACTATCTCTGCCCCATGAAAATATTATTTTGTTCGAGTCTTAAGGAAAGTAGGAAAGAAAGCTAGATCCGTATTCACCGTAAACAAGTCTTCGTTCTCATTTTGATATTGAAGAATAATTGAAATAAACTTGCCGTAAGTAATAAATATTTTACAACGCTGTATCATATCTCTTTTTTAAATTAGGTTTTAAACGTGTTCTTTGTTTTCCGTTCAGAGTATTCGATGGTATCATTTTCCTTTTATTAATAAAGATTTTTCCAACTCCAAGAGAAAGAGTATCTTTTATTCGTTTGAATATAAACACAAACAATTTGAACGGAAACAATATACGCCCGGTTTTCATTTAAAAAAAATACTTTTAAGAGTCAAATAATACACAATTATTTACTGTGCGATTCTCATATTCACTTGCTGGAACCCATATTCATTACGTAATCTATCTCTCGATTACACGCGGCCGAGAAATTCTAAAGCGACAGACCGCGGTGAACCATGAACCCCGCAGTCATAGGCAAAATAATTGGTATATTTAAACCATTCTACAACAGTAAACAAATATTATTTTCTCTAATTAAATTAAATCTTTCAAAAATATCTTAAAATTTTTTAGGTTTGACTTTAGTATAAAACGTTGGGGCATTTATTTTACATGTAGTATGTACATTAATCAGTCTTCAATTTTTAAATATTCGTTAGCTCCATGTGTAATTTGACGATTCATAGCGCAAGGACTGGCGATCTTCAGTTCCTTTACCTCAACCAATATTTATTAAAATGCATAAGCTTTGCTCTTTTCACACACAAATAAATCCGTTTTCAACACAAGTTTTCCGAAACACATTTTTTTTTCATCACAGATATTAACCATGGCTATACCAATTTTAAACTTTTAAAAGGAATCTTCCGAATCGTAAGGATAAAATTATACTCAATGAAATGGATTAAACATCGATAAGTAACACCGGCACGTGTAAACTTCATAAGTGACTTCTGTGCTGCACTCTGTCTATTTATATTACAGGTTTTATAGTAAAGTTCAAGAAATACCCGATAATGATTTTAAAGCAATTAACTTAATTTGTTTTATAATTTATTCAAAACCCGTATAGATGATTATTATAGTGTGCTAACATTGTAGTTTTGTTCCGCTATTAAATATCAGTAGCAGGTTATACAATGTACATTCAGTAGTAATAAACCCGCATCGTATGTCCAGAATCGAAAATTTACGAACTTATATACCGGGGTAACAATCTTATCTGAATATTACAGACTTATCATGTAATTACATCCTTTTACAACCTAAATTAAACTGTTAAAATCATAACCGGCACCAAAGTCAAACCATTTGTATCGTTTACCGTATATAACTCAGTATTTTCTTTGAAATGATGAGCTTACATGTATATCTAGCGCAAATTACTTTCCTTGGTTTAAAAATACGCGTACGAGAGAAAGCGATTGAGAGGCATTTTATTCAAGTACATTCATGTTCTTACATCTAAATTTAATTTATTTGATGATTTTATTCAACTTCAAGAACAATATCATTATGTAGACAGTAGTACTAAAATGAAGTCCATGCACGGATGCTATTGTACATCGGGAATTTTCTTTAATCATTTATCCATGCATTCCTCCTTCAAGGGAAATAATTATGAATAAATTGATTGAATAACGTGTATAAAATCATGTGGTTTCGGTTTGTCAGCGTGTTTTAGATCATGATCAGCAAATAACAACTCCTCGGGTCTTCCTGTCTAACAGAATAATAACCTCGAATGTATAAGGGACACATCAAGACATCCCCATGCTCCTCACCCCCCTTTTACCCAAACTTTGAAATAAATGAGGAAAGATATTTTATTTGTGGAATTTTGAGTTCAATTTTATTGAAAGTAAAGCTAGCTATTACCTAAAATACGTGTTATGGAAGGGACTTTCAACCCCGTCTATCTTTCATAAATAGAAACTCCATATTGTTTGAATATTAATATCCGGTGATGTTTTAAAATACCTCAATGTTGTTATTTTACCTGTGACAAAATGGAACGAGATAATGCAAATTTCAAACATCTTCATCGGCCAATGACAGAAAAGTTGTAAAATTACTGTCAGGGTTATGAACTTCTAATCACTAAAAGGTGTTTTTCTTGACACAGAGCCAAGGTTATTCTGTTAAGATCAAAGTCACTGACAGAAGAAATATTTTCTTTACTATGCCATGAAGTAGTAAATGAAAATCATTGGAGGCTTTTACTTGAAACATAGATTTCTTATGATTGGAGGTTTTGTCACGACTCTGATCAATTGTCTTTCTGGCAAATCAAGGTCACTGACAAAGAAAAAAATGTTTAAGCAAAACTTTGTAATTAAAATTCACTGGAGGCTCATGCTGAGAAGAAAGGTTGTTGACATAAGAAAGTGCAGTGACCTTGACCCAAGGTCTATACTTCCTTTCCACAGCTCCAACGGAAGACCTACTCGTTGCTTTGCAACGAGCTCGGCTCTAGTTGTAATTGTGTTTGTGCCAATAAATATTTGAATTTTATATTTAAATTTTTAAGAATAAAAAATAAAATTTGCTGTCCCCTCCATTCGATCTGATTTACCCATGTTTTATGACTGCAAGTCAGAATTATTGATGAAGATCCATATCATGAATCGACGCAGACACACCAATAAAAAAGAGGGCTCCTGTCTCCAGCTCTTAATCCGCCAGTGAATATGCTTTATCATTATTTTAAGCAATATTTTGTTTGATCAATCCCGTATTAAAATTCATTTTAGCTGTATTTTAAAAAAATGTTGGGGTTTTTTTTAACCATGAAATGTCGGGCACCCCCCCCCCATTTTTCCCCAGCTTTGAAAGCCGTCAAGACAAGACAATGTCAATCATTCAATAAGGAGAACTGCACTGATAATCAGACCGATGTTTCGAAAATGTGAAGATAAGAGGTTTTAGGTGTAAATTTTATTTTTAAAATAACCTAGTTTCAACCATATTTTCATAATTTTCATAATTTCTATTAATTTTCACTATTCGCGGGAAGAGTGGTAAGCCTTGCCTACCCTAAAAACATTAAAGAAAAAAAAGCCACAACAATTCACGAGAATTTTAGCCACTTTTTTGCATTACCAGTCGTCGTTATAATTTTAAAATGAATTCCTCCCAACCTGTTTCACATGACATACTTGACATATACTGTCTTTATAAGCATTTTCAAGACCGTATGATTTCAAGCTTTTGAATTACATATTTACTGTAGGGACGTACTAATGCTCCTTTTTATGCTAAGTGGTTTTTGCTTGCGTTAAAAAGTGGTATATTAATCAGTCATGATAAGACACTACATAAAAAAATCAAAATGAATACTAATGTAAGTGGATGATGCATTCAACGGAAATATGGGATATAAATAACTAAATACGGCAGCCGCTTTAAATGTGAAAAATCCATAAATTTTCAATCTCAGTAAAGACTTAAAAAGAGAATGCAGAGTATCTCTCTTACAGCATCATTGTGGTAAAAATTGGGGGTGGGTGGGTAGAGCATGTGTGTGCCTTTCTGTTTTTATTCTTTGTTGATTGGTGGTTCAGTGAACTGACGTTTAAATCCAATATTAGTATACCTTTACTGATTTTCCGTAGTCTTTGCATGCCTTGGGGAACTGTAATCTTCCTATGATATACTTTAACTGTATATTATTTTCTCGCAAAAGTATGGAATTAAATGAGTTGAACCGTCAAATAAAATTGTACACATTTTTAAAACTCTATATTAATTGACAGATGATGTTTTGTCAGAATTGAATTACCTACAAAAAAGTCCCGATTTTGAAATTTTAGGGAAGCTTAGAATGGAACAAATCTTGCAGGAAAAGAGTTTTCAAGCTAAAAAAACAAACAGAAAAAAGAATGAATTATAAATAAATTACCTATAAACCTACACTAATCGTGTTGAGTGGGTGTTAATGTAAATTTGAAATGAAGTAAATTATCTTAGAACGTAGCTTGGATGGATCCAGACTTATCTCCTCAGGATTTTTTAATTATTAAATTCATATACTATTTAACGGAAAATTAATTATTGCTCCTTTATACAAAACAAGGACCGACCCTTTTTCAAACGGTATTGGTACAACATGTATTACATGTAGGTTGATATTCCCTCGAAACAGAATCTTTTGATTTGGACAAGACGTATATATTTTTGTGGCGATTCTTGAATTTGTTACAGTTGATGTGATCCCGGCCTTTGGGAAAATAAGATCCTCCCCAATCATCCTGGCTGAAAATACTACAACAAAATGTTTATATTCTCTTATTTATCATCATATGTACAGGTAAAAAAAATTACATTACATGTGTAGAAAATTTAATGATAATATAAAAATTAGAAAGAAGGGAATGATTCAGGTTTGTATGATTAATATATCTCTATTACTGTAAAACTTCTTTTAAAAAAGAAAAAGAAAACTGCTATATTACAAAGACATCTCTTCAAAAAATGTATCCTTTCAAATGAAACTGGCACCAGCCCTAGAATGCACACAAATCCATTGCATAAAAATAGCACACACATAAAGGATTAGATTCGCTGAGAAGCGGGCATTGCCCTTGTTTGACCCCTCTGTTGAAGATGCTTGTTTTCCTCCTTCCATTACAGGAGAGCGGGTTGCTGATTCTGCAGCATTAGTTGTACTAGAATAATAATCAGGCACTAACTCTCTTTTTAAAGGGGGATTGGTAGTTGATTCTATTTGACCAGGCGTAGCTTCATGAGAGCAGGTACCACTATCGGGAAGTTTTTCACATGCTAAAAACTCTGGCCACGAAAATCCGAAACTCTCCAATACTGGTTTACAACTGTTTCTAACTTCGTTACATGTGGAGCGACATGGTAGAACAGCTTCCCCTTGAGCAGTACACTTTGGTAAATACAATGCACATAAGAAATGTTTCAGCCTTGGACTACAACCATACTGCACGAGCGGGGAAAATGTAGACAGTTGTAAACCAATATCATCTTGATGTCTATGGTTTGGCAGTATTGTATAATTGTAGGGCATGTCTTTGCACATGGGAACTTTTATCCCTTGGCATTTTGCATATGGCTGCACAGTTGTTTGAGCGCTCATACTGGTTGTTCCTAAGAAACTTGTACTTCTGATAATTGGTGGAGGAAGTGTGGTAGTCTCTTGAGGCGGAGGCATATTTTCACGGGCACACAAACGATTTTCTGGAAACTTTTCACATGCTAAACTCTGCGGCCATTGAAATCCGAATTTTCTCATCAATGGTTCGCATCCATCCCTGGCTTCCTCGCAGATGGAGCGACAAGGTGGGATTGGTTCTGACAAGACAGAACACACCGGAACATACATCGAACATAAGAAAAACTTCAATTTAGAGCTACAGTTGACTTTGACAAGGGGGAAAACTGGTGTACCTCTAAACCAGCGTCCTCTTGTTTTTGGTGGTTTAAAAGATTTGGCATTATTGTGTAATTGTACGATATGTCCTTACACAGAGGAATCGAAATTTGTTCGCATTTTGGATGTGGCTGAAGCATTGGTTGACCACTCTTAATAAAGCAGACCCAAGTAACACAGATAACAACCAGCCCTGTTTTTATGACTGCCATTTTTTGGTTCAAATATCAAGGAATTTGGAAAGCTTTCTGAAATACACAAAATAATGTATTTTAATAATACATATACAAAAAATTATACGCATAGCTTTATTTTCAAGGATAAAGTGATAAGACCATTCCAGAGTTACTTTTCCTATA
>PRKT01000066.1:1383007-1404888 GCA_003671525.1 Saccostrea glomerata | reverse complement strand
CCGAAATTAACCCCCCCCCCCCCCTTTGTGAAAGCGGGTAGCAAACAAAGATCTGCCAATTAACTGGTAGGAAACAAGTCTGACAGTCAAAATACAAACGAGTGATAGATTATAATTGCTAACAAGGTCATTACACCAATCATAGAATGTACAAAATGCTGATCGACTTGAACTGTTGAAATGCCTCAAACATAAACTCATGCACGTGTGAGTATCCTGCATTGGTTTAGAAAATCGTAATCAGAAAATGATTAAAATCGTAATCGGAGCCAGCTCTTGAGTAGCGAAAAAATTGACAGACATGCATAATGTAGGTAAAAAAAAAAATACATGTATTTAAAAACTTCAGAGTCATTGATAAATGATAAAAGAAAGCAATACATTAATTTTAAATTAATTGAAAGTTTGTAAAAATTTACATACATGAACCTGAGATATCTTTTTCGTGAGTTTCCCAGTCCGTTTGCGGGGACTCCTACGATATGATGTTCATATAAATTTCGCAATACACGTACATTATTAGCATAAAAAGTTACACCATCTTTATTTTAAGTACGAAACAATTATTTTTATCTTCAACCAAGTGTGTTATTTCCGTCGAATTTATTAATTTAACAAAGCTTGACACTGGTCTTATGACTTAAACACTCCAGTGATATAAGTGGTCTTGTATTTCATACAAAACTGAATTACGGACAATTCATAACGCATCCTGTAACGCATATACTTAGATGGAACTCGGACAGCATGATGAAAACAGTTCTCCTCTGGACACCAGTTTCTATTCACTATATTAACTGAATATTTTTTGTAAAAGTTTGTAATTTTCCCTATACAGTGTGATTAATCATAATGATGACCTGTCAAGCTAGCCAGCCGTCTGTTCCTTGTTATGGCGGGAAAACAGAAGAGTCCGTTGTCAATCCAGCATGTAAAAAATGTCATAAAAATTAGTTTGAAAAGTCAGTCAAGTTCTGCTTAACAATCAGAATATGTTTTGAACAAAATAATTTCTCAAGTGACAAGGTATAAGTAAACATATGTATTAAGCAGCTGCCTATATGGCTGCAAAACGTAAAGCTTACAAGCAGGCTTCAATTTATCATGGGGAATGGTTGTAAATACAGTTGAAAAGTATTGTTTTGTGTTAGGGAATAGATGAATAAAGTATGATGACAGACAAAAAAAAAAAAGGTAGCAATAGGCCATCTGGATTTTCGCTTTTGCTCATTATTAGTGTACGTGTAAACCTTAGGCTAATCTCAAGTTGGGACTTGATTTCCAGACATGAAATATTAATGGCTGTCCAGAGATTCTGCGGGCGTCAGTCCAAATATCTAGCCCAGCAGAATCTCAAGAGAGATTAACCTTAGGCATCCCATAAATACAAGGGTTAAATTACACTTTTAAATACTAGTAATTTACAGGAAAATAAAAATTCGGGATACATGTATGAGATTTACAAAAAGACTTGAAAATACTTTGTTCAGCAACATGTACATCATTAATTGATAAAAGAATAATTCGGCGTGATGAATTTCTATTTACAAAATTTATTGACCAGTCGGCAGGGGATGCTCACTCATCTATGGCACCTGATCCCACCTCTGAAGTTTTGGAGGTCCGTGTTTGTTCTGCTCCTATTCGTTATCTCCATATTTTTCATCAATCCATATTTAATAATGTCCTTCTAATAAGGGAAAAAAAAATAATTCATCAGCTCTTTAGAAATCAATGAAACTCAAAAACAAATTAGAATTTTTTTTAATATATTTTATTATGTGTAATTTCCAATTGAATACAGTACATCAAAGGCTACAGAACAACGAGCTCAAATGACAGCATAGGAGTACACAACAATCATAAACCACAGACAGATAACAATATAACTAATCACTAGTTTTACCCTTACCATACTTACTGATTCCTTTCACCACTGACACTAGTTTTACCCTTACCATACTTACTGATTCCTTTCACCACTGACATAATTTTTTTTTAATAAAATTTTGTATTCTCAACATACTCCACACAATATTACATCTATTTTTTACATGTACACCATAAATAAAATACACACAATATTTATAACTTCTTACAGATAATCACAAATATCTTCAAGATACCTGTGTATATAATTAAAGGAGGCTAATAAATATTTAGTTTGTCACAGACTACCTACATAAATATATAAATCTGAGTAAGTAACAGTCATCTTAGTTATTTATTTTCTCAAGAATCATAGCATGAAAGACATTAAACACAAGACCACAACACCAATCATCAAAAGGGGGTAGGGAAACCTTAAAAAATTATAGAAAAGAATGCAAATACTAAAGTGAATTTAAAATCTTCCTTTACATGGCACAGTTTCCACTCTGTATCTGTATCAGAAATTTGTGTACCTCTTGGAGGATGAAAAGAGTAGATAGTCTGTCAGAATAGACATTGTATGTTCCGTTTACATACTGACAGTAGATCACTTGATTTTAGCGACACCTTATTTTCGCAAGATAGTCATTGACTCTTTATTAGGGAGACAAAATTTTACCGAATTATGGTCATTGCTCTATAATTATAATCTTAAGGAATTTTATAACACGTGAGAATAGAATATTCAAGAGCATAAAATCTCACATAAATTATGCTATATTACACAAAACAAAGTTCTTGTGTAAAAAAAAGTGATTTACAGTTATGGGCAGAGTAGGGCATACAAAGTCCTTTGAAGCACACGTCCTTAAATGAAATAACTGCGTGTTTATATTTCTCTCATACTTTTGCCTGTTTAGGTATTCCTGCGGCTTTCAGTTTCTCTCGTTTAGATGGCTTTCTGTATTTTTTATATTTTTCACCTCTATGCGTCCTCATGTGGTCCTTTAAGTACGCTTTCATTTTAAATGTTTTTCCGCACTCGCCACAGTTAAAGGGCTTTTCGTCCGTATGTGTCACCACGTGTTTTTGTAAGGTACTTAAAACCGTGAATGCCCTCCCACACACATCACATTTGTAAGGTTTATCCCCTGTGTGTGTCCTCATGTGACTCTTTAGAGAACCTGACACTGTGAATGCTTTTCCACACACTTCACATTTATAAGGTTTGTCCCCTGTATGCCTTCTCATGTGTCTCTGTAAGGTGCCTGCCCCAGTGAAAGCCTTTCCGCACACTTCACATTTATACGGTTTATCTCCCGTGTGTGTCCGCATATGGATCTGCAAGTTTCCTCTCTGGTTGAACGCCTTCTCACACAAATCACATTTATACGGCCTGTCACCGGAATGTTTCCGCATGTGAATCTGTAGATTTCCCGACTGGTTGAACGCCTTGTCGCACACATCGCATTTATAAGGCTTGTCCCCCGTGTGTGTCCTAATATGTATCTTTAAGACTCCAGAGTGAGTGAAAATCTTCCCGCACACATCACACTCAAATCTTTTATCCTCCAACCCCATGAGGCCTGGTAAGAGGACCAGTTTATTTGACGTCTTTCCACACATGACACAGTTTTTAGGATATGTACCTTTGTATGGTAACGGTTGTTTATCTAAATCTACTTTTTCACTGTATTCCTTCTGACAAACTTCACATACCAAAGGTTTGTCTAAATGCGTCTTCATGTGTTTCTGCAGGGAAGTTTTCTTCCCAAAGGCCTTGTCGCATAAATCACAATTATAAAGATTTTCCCCCGTGTGGATCCTCATATGGTAATTAAGGGATGCCTTTACATTGAATGCTTTTCCACAAATGTCGCACTTAAAAGGTTTTTCACCAGTGTGTGTCCTTATATGTCTATCTAAGTCAGACTTGGCGCAAAACGCTCTCTCGCACAGATCACACTTATAAGGTTTTTCCCCTGTATGCGTCCATATGTGTCTCTTTAAATGTTCCGCACGAGTCAAGATTTTCCCACACATGTGACATTCGAAATGCTTTTTATTTACGTTAGTACTGTTCTGTGTGTCGGGATTCTCAGTTTGATTGTCCTCGGCAGTCACATTTTCTGTGCTTTCTTCATCATTTTCAGTTAAATTGGTCGAGTTAGCTGTGGGTTCATCCTGTAAGTTTGAAAAATAACTTTTTGCTTTATGCTTGTCCAATCCACCAGCAAAATTTGATAAAAGTGAGATAAGGCCATAATAAATAAATTGCTAGATTCTCATCCGAATTTTTTTAAAAATTGAGACGGGCAGGCGGCTTTTATTTTATATTTTTTTTTTTTTCAATTTGTAGATTTTTTATTGACCTGGTCAATCAGTGTAATTTTATCTACAATACACGAATAAACATCATAGTAAAGGTTCATTTATCTCTTACTTCACATCATCACCAATCTTTTTCAACCAATGACCCTTGTTTAAAATATATACGCATGTATTACAGCAATTACCATCTTTTCAGCTGTCAAAATCATGTCGACTTTCGCGGGATTTAAAATGAAAGTATAATGGAAGGTGAATACCAATCCCGATCAGAACTGAGACGAAGAAAAACAGAAATTAAAAAAAATCAAGGCGGGGGTATAAAATCAGGGCGGGTGGGGATGAGAATCTAGGAATATTTTTATTATGGCCTAATGCAACTATAAAATATTCTATATAATTCTTGAGATAAGTTTCATGTAAAGGTTTTGTTTGTGAATTTTTTTTTTTTTGGAAACTGTTTTCTAGGTCTATTGTTTACATTTCTCACTACTACATTTTTTCTGATAAGATGTCTGTTAAATGAAATACTGAATATGCTGAAATATGCTGAAAAAATACCATAGTATATCTTCTGTACTACAGAGAAGAAAATTTGTTTGTGATACAGTATTTCTCTTTAAAAGGTTCTAGTTAAGCCATTATCATTCAAAATTCCATACTTAAGAAAAAGCATAAGTAATCAAAGTTTACGAAGCTCACCTAAATGATCGTTATTTTTAAGTAAAGCAAATCTAGTATCATAATTTTTTTCTATTGTACATCCAAAGATCAATATCAATGCAAGTATGGTTTAAGTACGACTTATGGTTATTTTGAAATATACCTCCTCAGAAAACATTTAACCTGTTTACTTATCAAGAAAACTTGGTCATTTCAAATATCCAAAGCATCCAAAGCAAGTCAAGTTTTCATCCTTAGATGCGCTAAAATCGCCCATGTGGAAAATATAGGTCAGATCCAGCATCCGATGTGAATTTGTCAAGCTACACCCCTAAAGCTGTCATCCCTGAAAGTTTGGTCCAGGTGGGGCATAAAGTTACTTAATAGTGGACCTGCTCCTACAACTTTAACCTGATCACTTATCTAGAAAATATAGGTCAGATACAGCATCCATAGCAAGTGCTGTGGTGCCAATCCCTAGATCCGTCATCAATGCAAGTTTGGTACAGTTAGAGCTTACATGTAGATACTTTGTCTCAGTAATGCAAGTTTACTTTTGGTCCCTTTAATCTTTAGACAAGGCCTATAAAATTTACAAACCTTCTCCTGTTCTTTTTCTTCTTCCTCATTAATTGGGTCAGACTGCTCTTCTTCAGTAATTGGGTCAGATGGCTCTTCCTCATTTATGGGGTCAGGCTGCTCTGATGTCTCTTTCTTTTCTACAACCACAGCAAGTAATATGTAAGAATGCTAAAAGTATAGGATATCATATGATTTGTTGAGATAAGATTTTTATCCAGTGATTTGTGTGTGTGTGTGCGTGTTTTTTTTTATCTCCAAGCCTTGGAAAGGGGACAACCAGTTGGATAAAATTCATATCCAACAACAAATTATGGAAGATTCTTTTTTTCCCATATTTAATACTTCACAACCGATGCTTTACATCTATTTTATATATGACTCAACTTTTTATGAATTATTGTGACATCACAACTTCACTTCATTGTGTGATATCAAAACATATCCATGGGATAAATGGGGTTAACATAAGGAAAAATTCTTTTTAATTTAATGGGTTCCATCAGTCAGTTTAATCAAAACCAACTGGGCCACCTTGGAGACAACTGCAGGTACATGTAAATACTGTAGATCACTAAATTTTCGCGACACCTTATTTTCGCGAGATAGTCATTGACTCTTTATTAGCAAGACATAATTTTCACGAAATGTTGTTCTTCCTCGGAATACTTTTAAACATGAGAGTGAAATTTTTGCGAGCTCATTGTCTCGCGTAATTAAGCATAAATAAAGTTCTCGCGAATGAAGCGTGATTTTCAATAGTGTTGCCCACACAAAAGGAATTAGTACCTGTTTGACACCGCTAATCAAGAATTTTTAATCAAATTATAATTCATCATTATACCTCATAGAAATTATCAGCAATGAAATAGAATCTGATTGGCTGAGAGGGTCAAGTGACCTTCATGTTTGCCCAACAACAAAATGTTATGTTTCAAATCATATCAACTAACGGTAACCCCAGAATGGTCTGCAAAGGGGGAATAGCTCTTGTATGTGGAAAAAAATCTATTGGACAAAAGATTTTTATTTCATGAATTCAGAATACCAATACATACCTGTTTTCTCTTCATCAGATAGTGGATATTCATGACAAGGTACATGCCAGCTTCTGACCTCTTCCATCATGACTTAATTATTGTCCAAACCTGAAAAGAACAAACAGAGCATTAGGTTTGCTCACTTTTTTAACAAAACCAATTTTTAATCATCATTGACCTCCAATTCAATGGGGGTCTTTCTAAGGACACAGGGATTTGTGGTAAAAAAAAAAATCTTTAAAAAAGCTCAGGCTTTTCAAGATATCACTCAGAAAGGGAAGTGTTACAGAAAAACAGAAAGAAACGATTTCACAAACAAAACTTTCCAAATGGCTTGTGCAGTGCAAGAAACCAGCTGCATGTCACTGAAATGAAAACTGAATTTTGACTTCATTATCATTGTTATATAAGGAAAGACAGCAGCAAATGTAAATATATATACAGTGGACCTTCAGATATCCGGACGCCAGATATCCGCATGCTTCAGTATCCGGACGACTTTTCATCGGAACGGAATTTTTAAATGCTATTTTGTCTTGTTTTAATGGTAATTCAGATATCCGGACGCTTCACATATCCGGACAAATTGACTGGGAACCAAAGCGTCCGGATAAATGAGGGTCCACTGTAATTGCATGTGTCAGACCTGTTGTTTCGTTTAACCAGACGCTTTGCTTTCTCTGTAAATTACGGAATCATGTGACATCATAGTCTAGACTGTGCGGTTTGAAGTTTAAAGAGGCAGATCACCATGTCAAGTGTACAGCTGTGTCTGTTATAGGTATCTGTTGGTACAGCTCGCTCAATGTAACGGTCAAACCATTGAACATATTATCTTAAACCCGTGTTTGTGCATTAATTAGCCATTGAGCCAATGGAGCAGCATAACATGAAGAATATTGGGCATCTTTGAATCTCTGAATCCACACTAGTCTTTTCAAAAGTGCTGTACCTTGGCTGCCATTTTTGTGGTAAAACCCATAGAATCCTCACAGTAACCTTTCTAGTTTTCTGGTTTACTACTCTGTCACCTAACTGGAAAAATTCTGCGCATCTAGTAAAATATTTGTCACAAGATGGAGCTATCCATATATCACAAGAAAAAAATTTACACACAGTGGATTTATCGGAGCATGCCAAAATGATTCGTGCTTAGCATAAAGAAGAGAAATGACAATTCTTTCCCTTTTGGTTGACCCAGCAAAGGGATATATAAACCACATAACTATTGCAAAGTGTGGATTGGACTTTCCCATTCTGAGGGAATTTAATTTATAAATATTGCATGTAGTTGAGTGTAACATTGAAAATTTTCACCCCAAGAAAACCATTGTCAACCGAGGTTGACAATGGTTTTCGAGGGGTGAAAATTTTCAATGTTACACTCAACTACATGCAATATTTACTATATCATATCGAATGTTTTATACAAATACATATTATAGTGAACCATGCGCATAAATTCCGCGCAGTCACTATTTTTTGCAATACCACCCGTCGTCAAGCAATGCTGACAGTAATGACTATTGCTACGCAGAAGGGTATGGATTCATTATTCAGTGGGAAGTAGTGATTTTTATCAAATTTTTCTCGACGAATCAGATTCAAGTGATTTACATGAAAGTATTATATAATGTCATACTTCTTTAGACAGTTTCAAATACACAAAATCGATTATTCTAACACTATTAAACTGTAAAACATGTCCTAATATATGAATTATTTATGCAAATCAAACATTTGCAACAGTCCTTTATAAAGAAAAAAAAAATTATATGATATGTAATACGCAAGATTATACTAATGAGTCTGGCATACCTTTGACTTTCTATATTAATTCAATTAATGATGAAAAAAAATAGGCTGCCTACACCGGTAACGGGATATTTCGCGCCGATGCATGGTTCGCACCGCGATGTTTCGCGCCGATTCTGTTTCGCGCTGAGATGGTTCGCACCACGATGTTTCGCTCCTAGAACATAAAACATATGCTATTTATTTCGTTCGTTTTGCAAAAAAATAAATAAATAAATAATAGATATTATAATATATCTGTAAATATATTGATGTAAGTGTTGAAATTTTGTAGAATATTAATTAATATTCCCTACACCTAACCCAATTTACTCTTATCATTGGCAACCGATATCATCTCAAAATACATGTCAAATACCAAATGTCAAGGTAAAATAGATGGTCTTATTACAAGGAATTTAGGCCTACCAGTGAAATATGTAAGCCCTTATTTTCTAACTGTTCAACACTTATCAATGGTTATGGCCAAGGTTTGAGTTTTTAACAAGTTTACAGCCTGATTTTAATGCACTTGTCCAAGGTCAAGCACATGGTCAATCTTTCAATCCAGGGGCATGAAAAGCGTAAAATTAAGACATATCATAATCATAAAATTACATATATCTATTTGGCTTAACTTCTAAATTGAAAACGATTTTATTTTCGATTTCCGTGTTTTCATAATTCATAATATTTAAAGAGCAAAGCATGAGACGAACTTGGGGCTATAAATCCATAAATTTAGAAATACGACGAAATCAAATGAGAGTCAATAGGTTTGTTACACGTCATATACGACATTTCATTTATAATCAATAATTTAGCCTGCGCCATACATACATGGCATGTACGCGTCATGACTCGAGATATGTCCTTTTATCTCCATAGTATACTTACCCTTTTTCATATCTTCTCGGGGATAATTTTATTCGTGGTAATCTTATCTTTTGGCAGTAAAGAGCAAGGATCAATCAACAGAATTTAATTAATGTTACAAATGGAAATACCCAGCTAAACATTATCGACATGCACCTTGGCCCTTTGTGCTGTCTTTGTGTACACAAAACCAAATGCCGATCCCGATTTTTATAATTAGAATCAAAGGACTGAAAGTACTGGTTCGAAGAGATGTAGTTTGAACTTTCGGTTCTTCATTGGAGTTGAAGAGTTCCACTGGATGAAGGACCTGTCTGTAACATTTTTAATGTCTCTATATGGATTTGAACACCCCTTTTAAAACAATTTTTATGAAAAAAATCTGGAATTTTTGTTTTGTAATTTTTATACATTTTTCTTTGAACAATGCAAAGATTCTCAAAATTTGATATTTTTAAAAAAACCCTGATAACGCATGCTGATTTTTTTTGTCGAAGAACACAAAATGGTATTAAAAGTTTAATTTTTATAAACAAGTAAACAGCCACATTCCAATGAATTGGTACCGTCCAGGTTAAAGTTCAATTAATTCCTAGTGGCCAGCGTCTTTTATCTTCAGAGCTCGCGTCTGTTATAATAATTTCTCTCCGCAAATACACAAAAAATGAATTACAATTTAATTTTATTGAATTACAATTTAATTTTATTGCTACATTTGCTATGATAGAAATATGAAAGTTATAGTTTAACTTAATCAAAAATTATGGACAATGTTAAAGTTTTCGTGGACAAACAGACAGACAAATGGATGGACAGGACAAAATATACCCTTGAAACTTCATTTATGGGGGCATAAAAATCTTTCTGTCGATCTTTTATATTGCTTTCCAGGCAATAATCCTACTTTCAGTATAGGAAATAGGATATTCCCGATAATAAACATAATTGACCCTGTAAAATAATTGACAAAACCTCAATAATGTATAAAATAATCAATTGTTCATATTATAATACAAAAGGCTAATCATAAAATAGTCTCTCACTGAAAATACGTATACGAACAATTACTCAATATAGTTATATTTTAAATACTTATAAAGGATGACTGCACTTAACGCCGGTTTTTGGGTCTTTTTCAATCTCTGTTGTTACATTTATTTTTGTTTTTATTTTTGTCTCAAGTCATTTATTATAGAGTTTGGTCTATTTCCAAATGAAATAGAATGTCATAAAGGTTATAAACTGCGTTGCAATGAAATAATTCGTTGTTTCCTTAACCCTCCTCCCTGCAAATATCGGGAAATGAGACTTATCTGCCCTTGATTGAAGATAAGATTTATAAATATGCATAAGAGGTGGAGCTAATATTGTGATGAGCTAGTGGTTTGATATTAGAATAGCTACTGTATTTATATTTGGTGCATAGATCTCGCTCTCTCTCGTCAAATGTTTGTCACTATTATTTTTTAAGTTTTCAAATAAATTATATACAACTAATAACAAATAACATCGACCGGTAGAAGTAGCCATTCTCATTGATAATCAACAGTAATGGCTGATATCAACAATTCGCGTGTTCGAATATAAGTGCCGACTAGCTCAGTCGGTAATGCATAGAATCAAGGATACTCAGGTCCGGGATCGAGACCCGATAACAACAGTAAGACTGACTTTTTTTCCCTTTTATAAAAAGGAAAGAAAAACACCACAATTACTCAATTTTTTTACTTTCCTCTATAATTACTTTTACCTATAAATTAGACTTCTGAGAATGGTATGATTTCAATTTTATTTACTGGCTATTACTTTGGATGTTCATGTTAAGCAATGATTCAAAACATAATAAATAAATCTCTTTTTTTCTTGTAGACTACGAACATGTATAGACATGCATTCAAAAATATTAAGTGCTTATGAGATAAATATAATAATAATCGTATAGATATCTAAGATAAAAAAGAATAGCCCGTGGCTCGGTGGGAATGGATTGAAACAGATATGAACATTCACTATCGGCAAGCAGAATGCGTGTTTCCTTACACGTCACGTGATGGAAATTTAGTATTCACAGAGTTACCTGGGTATAGAAATGACGTAGTTAATTATAATATTCAACAGGTAACAACGTGGTCAAAATGGCCTGTATACTATGGAGAAAGTGAACACACGAAGAAACAGTTTTTTCTCTTTTTAACCATCATCGCATGTTTGTCTATTGATCTCCTTTTAATATGAGGTAATATATATAAATATACAACTACCATTAAAAGGAGATCAATAGACAAACATGCGCTGACTATGTATTAAGCCTGTAAAAAGATGGGCGTACTCATTATCCTATGGAGATTCCAGAATATGCGATGACCCCTCCCTATAAAAACGACTTCGAACTTCGTTAATACGAACTTTTAATTAACGTAATTACACAAAGTTGCAGTTAAGACATTGACCATTTCTACCATTAAAAGAGAAATGCCCATTTTGAAAATTAATTATGTCGCAATTTCTAAGTTTCCTTAAGTGCAGTCATCCTTTAATTCATAAAGTAATCTCCACTGAACCTATTTAACTATGAATGTTTAGTGATAAAATAAAACAATTATTTACACTTACATTTACAAATAGTATTTAACAAACGACTTACCAAAATTATGGAATTTAGGATCTCCAAATTATCTGGTTATTTAACTAAGTGCTGTGCTAAACTAAAAGAATTAAACATGCAAGTTTTATCTACTGGAAATATCATCCCGAAACAATTCTGAAACTTCAAAGTTAAAAACCAAACAAAAAGTCAAACATACATGTCCACTAAAGTAAACTAAATATAGACACAACCTGCTGGTACCACAACACTGGACAAGAATGACCAACACCCCAAATAGATTCAAAAACCTGTCTATGGTCACTAGTCATGTGATATGTCCACACCAATCGCTCAATAGAGTTTTGGCGGGAAAATAATTAATTCAGCAAAATGTTAAAGTATTATACGCCATGACGTGCGCCATTTTAAAATACGGCTGGAAATTTATATATTTTGTTTACCAATAAAAGTTACGAAAATGCTGTAAATTACACCATTTAAATAAAATTCGTTATAAAATTATTAAATTATAATTACTTATTATCCTGCAAGGAGAATAATGCCTATTTTTAAGTAAATCCACCACGTGACGCCGTCGCTACTTTTAGATTGATAAACAAACACGGCGTCAAGAAAACGAGGTAAGCCCTTTGAGATACAACTCACTTTCGACATGGATGGCGTGTTACTATTAATATAACTTATCTGTAAATGTAATCAGTATCAACCATCTATACTCTGTTATAACGCAAATAAACCTTTTATTAAAATCGTTGTCAAAATGCAACGTGCCTCTTTGTCTATAATTTCCCGTGGACATACAAGTCTATATTTAGACCTACTGTTTACGCACTTCCTTAATCAATATTCATGAAAATATTGAATTCTTGACTGCAGATATTGCTTTATTGTTCTGTTATTACAACGAATTTTATAGTTAAATTTTGTGTAAATATTATTTTTTCATTACACTTGATGTGTTTCAAATCATTTAATCATTTTGTTTCACATACAAATCGGCATCCATACGGCGTATATTACTTTAAATAAATCAACACACACACTTTTAATAACTTTGTAGTTTATATATTTGTAAAACTTTTATTTATCTACCTATATTTCATAATTATAAAGAAGGCATAAAAATAAGTTATATATACATGTGTATATACATATGTATATTATACAATTATTGCTTGTTTTTGAGGTCAATACAATGATTTAGCCATCTGAGGAGTACAATATTCACCGAGCCCGAAGGGCGAGGTGAATATTGTACTTTGAAGATGGCTTAATCATTGTATTGACCGAAAAAAACAGCAATAATTGTTTTATTAAATGATTCACTGATAAAATGATACAACTTATTTTATTAAGTCCTAGCCAAATACATGAAAGATGCAGAATTAAAATGTGAATAAACCTTACCAGTCGTATCAATTTGAAACGTTTTTTATATCAATTTTAGTTGCAATGAAAAAAATATATGTCAGTCTTTTTTATATGATAGATTTTGAAAGGAAAGAGTATTGTTAGTGAAAACTGACCGCCAAAAAGTTAAACAAAATTGTTCAGTTAAAGTGTTGGAAGGGGGGGGGTCCCTGCATCCCCTCTTACCACCCTCGCCTAAAATATATATTCGCTTATGTTTTGTTTACATGAAAATTAAAATCATAGTCGTTAAAATAGCCTTCTAAAACAATTTGCATCAATTTTGAATCTCCAAATCTATTTTTAGATCAATGTAGAGGAAATAAATCCTTGTATTGACCTGGAACGTCACGTGCAGGTCAATACAACGCAATATTTTTCTAACATAGTTTGATCTCAGCCAATCAGAGAGATGGAAATTATTCAATCATATAATATATATATATATATATATGAGAGAGAGAGAGAGAGAGAGAGAGAGAGAGAGAGAGAGAGAGAGAGAGAGAGAGAGAGAGAGAGAAATAATCCCCTGCATCCTTAGATGTATCATGTGTTTTCAACCTTGAGCTTGTCTAAAATAACTGAAAAATGGAGCACCTATGAACACAAGTTATCTGTGTATGAACCTCTGAACTTGACACATCAAAAAGAAGGTACAGTCTGTATACATTAGCTTTATTCAATGATATCTACAAAATTTCACAATATTTATAACTTTCATTTCATTATTATTCAATTAATATATACATTCCAAAACAGAACAAGAGGCCCACGGGCCTTATAGGTCACCTGAGCATTATGCAACAACTTTCCAGTTACAGTGTATTGAATTTGATTCATGTTTTAAGCCAGATGCTATATGGCATTCACAATTTTGAAAGGGCGCCATTGATCATCATAACAATAAACTTAGTTGCTTAGCTTGGTTACTGAATACCCATACACAGGGTAGGGGAACAAAAATGCACTCCAACTAATCAGTAATATTCATCAATAATCATTAGTGCCCCTAACACTCTGACATAAACCCCTGACCCTAGGTTGCACAAATTTTTAAAAGGCACCCTTAAAATTGCCTATCAAAAAGTAAATAAATGTTTTATAAATACAAAGGACCAGATTTCATACAATTAATTCATTTTTAATATATAAGTAGAGCCCCCCCACCCCTGACCCTGGGGCCTTGAAATTCACAATTCTGCAAGATTAGGGCCATTGCTCATCATAACTATATAGATAGTTCATCTGCTTCATAACCAGAGAAGAACACTTTCAAAGATTTAATGTATTTTCACTATATAATCAATAGTAGCCCCAACCTAACACCAGAACCCCATACCCTGGGGCAATGAAATTCATAATTTTAGAAGAGGCATTCTTGCTCATCATAACTATGCACTTACTTAGTTTATTTAATACCTAGAGGCAGAGAAGAAGATTTTCAAAGAATTCATGTATTTTTTACTTTATAAACAATAATAAGTCGATCAGCATTTTGTACATTCTATGATTGGTGTAATGACCTTGTTAGCAATTATAATCTATCACTCGTTTGTATTTTGACTGTCAGACTTGTTTCCTACCAGTTAATTGGCAGATCTTTGTTTGCTACCCGCTTTCACAAAGGGGGGGGGGTATTAATTTCGGTCTTTTCGTCCGTCTGTCCGTCTGTATCTCTGTATGTAACATTTTTGTTTCCTAGTCTCGTTCAACCAGACGCTCGGCTGTCTCCGCAGAGATGCCGCTGGTCGGAGATTTACGGAGACAGCCAAGCGTCTGGTTGAACGAGACTACTTCGTTTCCGCGCGTTATCTCGAAAAACCTTTTCAAGAGCTTTTGCAGTGAAATTTTACAGCAGCTCTCTACATGCTCTATGGCACAAGAAAGACGCCTATTGGTTTTACGTCCAAAACGCCGAAGATAATCTCTGATTGATTTAATACATTGGTTTCGGCGCTATATTTAGAGAAACTTATGATCGTTCGCAGTGAGAATTTACATCTTACACATGTAACTTTCTTTTGCCTATAAGGAAAACCCTTATTTATTTTGAGGTCAAAAGGTCAAGATCAAGGTCGTAAACTCATACATTTTGTGTGTGTAAAATTATTTGCGTTCATTTCTTGTCGATATCACAAGAACTTGTAAGCTTTTACAACGAAATCACTCCCTTTGACCCTACATGAGTAGCCCTTCTTAAAGTGTCTATCCTTAATTAGACCCTTTTTATAAAAAAAAAAAAACTAGTTTACTTAAATTTTTGTGAATAACTTTTAAAAAAGAGTGCGGTTGCCGATCTCTTTAAAGAACATTTTGTTCCAAATATTTCGCATTGGTTAATTTTCTCAAATCTATTTGCGAACACTTAAAATATAGGAAAAGTAACTCTGGAATGGTCTTATCACTTTATCCTTGAAAATAAAGCTATGCGTATAATTTTTTGTATATGTATTATTAAAATACATTATTTTGTGTATTTCAGAAAGCTTTCCAAATTCCTTGATATTTGAACCAAAAAATGGCAGTCATAAAAACAGGGCTGGTTGTTATCTGTGTTACTTGGGTCTGCTTTATTAAGAGTGGTCAACCAATGCTTCAGCCACATCCAAAATGCGAACAAATTTCGATTCCTCTGTGTAAGGACATATCGTACAATTACACAATAATGCCAAATCTTTTAAACCACCAAAAACAAGAGGACGCTGGTTTAGAGGTACACCAGTTTTTCCCCCTTGTCAAAGTCAACTGTAGCTCTAAATTGAAGTTTTTCTTATGTTCGATGTATGTTCCGGTGTGTTCTGTCTTGTCAGAACCAATCCCACCTTGTCGCTCCATCTGCGAGGAAGCCAGGGATGGATGCGAACCATTGATGAGAAAATTCGGATTTCAATGGCCGCAGAGTTTAGCATGTGAAAAGTTTCCAGAAAATCGTTTGTGTGCCCGTGAAAATATGCCTCCGCCTCAAGAGACTACCACACTTCCTCCACCAATTATCAGAAGTACAAGTTTCTTAGGAACAACCAGTATGAGCGCTCAAACAACTGTGCAGCCATATGCAAAATGCCAAGGGATAAAAGTTCCCATGTGCAAAGACATGCCCTACAATTATACAATACTGCCAAACCATAGACATCAAGATGATATTGGTTTACAACTGTCTACATTTTCCCCGCTCGTGCAGTATGGTTGTAGTCCAAGGCTGAAACATTTCTTATGTGCATTGTATTTACCAAAGTGTACTGCTCAAGGGGAAGCTGTTCTACCATGTCGCTCCACATGTAACGAAGTTAGAAACAGTTGTAAACCAGTATTGGAGAGTTTCATATACATGTATACAGTTGAACGTCCCTCTCCAAAATATTTCACTGATATGGAGACGTCACCATTGCCGGTGAAGAGCTGCAAATTTAGGCCTATGCTTGGCACTTACGTCCTTTGAGCAGGTAGGGATCTTTATTGTGTCACACCTGCTTTGACAAGGGGCCTCAGTCTCATCAGAGAGACCGCCCAATTTAATCGCCTTTTACGACAAGCAAGGAGGTACTGAGGACCTCTTCTAACCGTAATCCCAATGGGGCAGAACCCTTCACCTATGGGCTATGAAATTTTATATTTAAGAAAAGGCATTCCCATTTATCATAACTTTTTACTTGGTTTAATATCAAGTAGCAAAAAGATTTTAATAGAATTAATGAATTTACACTAATTAACCACATAGAGCCCCGCCCTCACACCAGAACCTCTGACCCAGCGGCCATGAAATTCACAAATTGGAAAGAAGCATTCTTCCTTATTATAACTATGCACAGAGTTCTTTGGTTAAATATCCAAGCACAGAGGAGAACATTTTTAAAGAATTTAGGCCAACATTTTTTATTAAATGGTTTACAGGAATTTTTTTTTATTAAAAATTGGGCCGGGGGGATTAATGAAAATAAAAATAAAATTGGAAAAAGTGTGTAATTTTTTTATTTTTAATAATTTGACATAAATTGCACTATATATGGTTTGGAGCTTGAACTATGATAACAACATAAATATTAAAGTACTCTACTAAACCTTGGGAGAAATGGGGAAATATAAAGATTTCCTTATAAAAATACTCATTATGACAACAAGATGACCAAAGAAAAAAGTTTGCGTAAAATGAGAACGTCACTATGTTCAAATTAACCAACAAATGAAATATGGGAAAAAATTGTTGTAAAGAGAATCTGAATAAAACCCAGCATCATAATTTAAATCTGTATTTTACACTACAGCATGTTTTATGCAATTAATAAAATTTTGAAAGCTTGATAAAGTTGAAAGTATAGACAAATTTGAAAACCGTATCATTTGCATTGTTTATAAATATATCTATTCTGTAACTGTTTTAACACACACCAAAATATTTAATACGAATTTACAGTCTGTATATACATGTATGATCTTTCTTTAAAAATGTTACACACGTTTGAAAACGTTTCATGGATATACAATGCAGATACGTCACAATTTGTTCTTCACAAAATTTGAACGTCTATTTTCGATTTCCATTCACGTATCACGTTCATCAAAGGTATCAAAATTGTAAAAGAGAATTACCGTACTGTATACGGTACCCCACATCGAAAGTGACAGCCATGTCAACATATCCTCTAGTCATTTACCCCAACCACTTCAAATTAATGTTTGGATTTGTATAATGCCAAGAAATTTTGATTCTATCATTTATCTAGAAATTTCATTCCACATTTAAATGTCGTAATGTGCAAGACATTTTGATGTGAAGATATTTTTACAATTATTGCCCTTATTGATCTATACTATGTATTTAAAGTGCACTGTGCCTTTCATTATGTGTTTCATCGTCAAGTTTTGGCGGAGCGTGGGGCATGTGAGCTAGCTCACTTTTTCTTTCATTCTTTAAAAAATCTTCTCTTCTCCTGAGTATAAAATAAACTAACCAAGTACATGGTTATATTAAATAAGTCTGCCTCTTCCAAACTTTGAATTTCATAGCCCCAGGATCAGTGGTTGTGGTGTTAGGGTGGTGCTCTGTTGATTGTATAGTGAAAATGCATAAATTCTTTAGAAAACTCCTCCTATGCTCCTGGGTTTAAAACCAATGAACTATATACATAGTTATGACGAGGAAGGAGCTTCAACCCAATTTCTGAATTTCATCATCATGAGCCTTTGGTCATGGGTTCTGGTGTTAGATGGGGCTCTTTAATGATCTTATAGTGAAAATGCATGAATTCTTTGGAAATCTTTTCCTTTGCTCCTTGATATTATGCCAATGATATAATATATATTTATTATGAAGAAATGTGCCTCTTCCAAAATGTTTAATTTCATGGCCCCTACTTTAGAATGTTTAATTTCATGGCCCCTGCTTTAGGGATACTGCAGACGGGAGGGGGTTACATAGTCTGAAAATAAAGTAATACTTTGAAATCTGCTCTGTGATATTAATCAATCATTTGTGATGGAATGAAATTTATAAAATTTCCAAAATTTTGAAATATGTGGCCACAAGGTCAGTGGTTCCTCTGGGTTGGTGTGCACAACAGGTGGTTATAAAGTGGAAACTTATTTTCTCTCTGTTACTCTGATATGCCTATGAAAATAAGCATGCTAAGTGTATAGTTATGATAAACTATGTTGCCTGAATTTCAAGGCTTTTTGACTTAAAAAAGTCAAATCAAACTCAGTTGTTGGAAAGTTTTTACATGTTACTCAGGTGAACTATAAGGCCTGTGGGCCTCTTCTTTATTGGAGATTTTGTCTTTTGAATTAACTTCAGCCAAACATTTCGAACAGTTGGTGCTAGGGCTTTCACATTTTATATGCATATTCCTTGTGAAAAGACCTTTCTTTTGGTGCCAATATTATAAATCTCTTGACCTTCACTTGGAGTTTAACTTGCTTTGAGAAACATAAACCTTGCTAAAAGCTGTAAACAGGGGTATCACTGTTTCACAAACAATTTTTCTTTTTCCCTTACAGCTTATTTTTGTTTTTCTGAAAATATCCTTGGAGCATTTTTTTGGCATACATGGAGAAGAAGGATCACCAACTGATCCAGGAATGATAATGTACACAGAACCATTTGACATGCTGAAACAAGAAGACAGATTGAAAATGGCAGACTTTATGTTCTGGCTAGGATTTGTTCAAAAGCGCAGAAGATATTTCTCAGTATAGTTTAACGAACTTCTTAAGATGGTAGATTGCAGATTAATTGTATATATAAGAAAGTTAACATGTTTTTATGGGTAGAGGGAAACAAAAAATGTGAATTTCAGGATCCCAGTCCCCCCTAAAGAAGTTACAATCAGCAGAAACAAAAGACTAACAAACCACTTAAGTTATTAGCTCTACTGGTCATAGACCAAGAGAGCTTATGCGATAGTAATGCGATTTCAATAAAAGGTGTTGCTATGGTTACTAAAAATAGAAATTTCTGGGAAATTCTTTTAAAATGTTACTCCTCCTACAGATTTGGTCTGATTTCAATGGAAGACAGGTATACTACACTAAAAATACACTCTTCTGTTTATCAGTTTTTGACTTTGAGAAATCCACTATATAATCAACAGAGCCCTGCCTTAACACCAGAACACCTGACCATGGGGCCATGAAATTCACAATTTTCCAAAAGGAAAACTTATTCAACATAACTATGTACTTGGTTAGCTTATTTAATGCCCAGGAGCACAGAAGAAGATTTTCAAAGTCATAATGCATTTTCACTATACAGTCTATGTAGCCCTGCCCTAGCACTAGCACCTCTGACCCAGGGCCATGAATTTCACAATTTTGGTAGAGGACTCAATGCTGATTACAATCATGCCAACAGTTTGACTGCTTGATGTCCACCAGTAAAGAAGAAGAATTCAAGATTGCACTAATTTTATGGTTTTTCCCCACCCTTCAAGCCCCCCCCAGGGGGATAGGGACCATAAAATTTTTAATTTTTGTTTCCCTTTACTCATAGATGCTTTGTGCCAACATTGGGTAAAATTGGTTGAGCGGTTTCAGAGAAGAAGCTGAAAATGTTCAAATGTTAACCCACGGCGCATGACGGACGACGACAGACAACAATGGATAGCAATAGATTACCTGAGTTTACTCAGGTGACCTTAAAAGAATCAAATTTATCGGTATTAAAGGGAAGGCCTTGAGCCATGGAATATATATACAGTTTATAACAATGAAAATACCCTGACAGAAATGAATGACACCCCTACTAATAGCTTAACTTAGACGCTTCTATTGTTTGTGCTATGTAAGCAATACATGTACTTACTTTTGTTTCCATACAAATAATACCAAGGCTATTTGGAAAAAATAGTGATTGTCGTGACTGGCATAAGAGCGCTGATCCCACTTGTCCCATAATTTTCTCTCCAACAAGCTCTTTGATGTTTGTTGCACCTTCACAAGAAACTGCTGCATTCTTTACCTTAAATAAAAAAAAAAAAATAATGTTAAGAACTAACATATATATCTCAAATATATGAAATTTCACAATTTTTCACCCATAGAAGCTATATGCCAAATTTGGTTGAAATTGGTTCACTGGTTTCAGAGAAGAAGCTGAAAATGTTTAAATGTTAATGCATGACTTACGATGACGTTTACTCAGGTGACCTAATAAAAACAAAATTATCCAAAACTTTATTTGGAGAACATAAATACCTCTATAAAAAACAGAAGTTGGTCTGGACCCCGTTTATTTAGTTCTTTGTAGTAATGATAGACCAGATCATGTGTGTACCTCACAGTTTTCTTCTTAAAGGAAAAGCAAGTCTGCATGTCAAAACTGAAAGAAAAAAAAATATTCTAAAACTCCAACTAAGAAATTCCAATTTTTCTGGAAATACAACTACCAAATCCCAGTTTATGATGTATTACAAAATTATGAAGACATTTTGTCTGATTTTTAAACTTTATATTCAAGTTCCAACTAGGGCTGGGACGATCCACCGGTGCATCATAGTATTCACTTTGACGATATACGGATCGATTCATCTAATTTAGTATCACGATACCTGCCCGCTCTTTTTTTTTAATTTCCAAAAATGTCCGGGCTCTAGAATTCGAAATTTTTAGTCTGTATCATCAAGACGTTTAAACAATCAGAAATAAAGTACAAACGTCTTGGTGATACAGAATTCAAAACACAAGCATCAGAATGGCGTCAGACACGCCGGATTAAATCAACAAAAACCCAATGGCAGTAAGTCGGGTTTCTGTTGAATTAGTATATTTTTTATAATCTGTAATGTTCCAAATTAAATGTTCTAAAAAAATATCTAGTTTTATTTGGTTTTAAATGTATCGTGATATGTATCGTATCGCACCTAAAGTATCGTGATATGTATCGGATCGGCTAAGTTCGGTATCGTCCCAGCCCTAGTTCCAACTTCCATGTGACAGTCTTATGAGTGCATGTACTTCTTTTCAGGCCTGCAGATGCCGTAAAGACCAGTGTAAGTTTATGCAAGGCAATTATAACAAGGGCACCGCTAAGCGGAGCATCCCCTCGCGGAAGGAACATCACTGGTAATGGCAATATCTCGTAAGAGATAAATTCTCTAGAGTAACGTGAAACATGTTAAAGATTGATAGTACAACATATCTTCTTTAATTTCCGTGTTATGATTTTTTTTAACAAAATGCAAAGTGCAAAGCGTCTTGGTTTGGGGGGGGGGGGGGGG
>PRKT01000066.1:1363219-1382946 GCA_003671525.1 Saccostrea glomerata | reverse complement strand
GGGGGGGGGGGGGGGGGGGGCATAACATTGATACCTAATTTTGGGTAGTAAAGTTTAATATAGTGTATTATATTGTTTATCAGCTTTTATTTCTTTAACAAAATTATAAGGGGCGGGGGTGTCTATTTTTAACAAAAATCAAATGCATAACATTCAAGTTTGAGGGGGGGTTGGGGCATAATATGCATACGTAATTGGGCAGTTTCCCTTATACCTAGTAGAAACATATCACGTATGCTACATTTACAAGTTTCAGTAATTTTAATTATTTACCTACCTAATTAATATATTTCACAGCTCCTGGCAATATGCATTTTTTTCGTAATGAAAAATAACAAGGCTTAGCCTCCCACTTTTTTGCAAATATAGACAGTTTTTATGCATTGAAAATTGTTTACCTTTTTTGTTGATTTAGCCCCCCCCCCCCCCCCCCCCAAAAAAAAACACTTTAAATTAAACGTGCACCCCAAATTCCAAGACACCTGTTGGAATAATAATGAAACCGCGACGTTCATCAAATTCTTTTACTCTAGTTCCCACAGACTCGACGGCTTGGGGTAAAAAGCTGAGTGGAGTGGAGTGGAGTGGAGTCGTGGAGTCGTGGAGTGGAGTCTGTATTATAATAATACAGGAAGTTTGAGAACAAAACAATTTCTTTTGCATACAATATCTCCCCTTCATTGTCGTTTTGGATTTGTGTACACTGTACCAAGAATGAAACAAGAAACAAAAGAAGTCCATGCAATCAAAAACTAACGACCTTTAAATGTCAAACAGAGAATCACCTAGAAATGCTTTACTACGTGATATATAAACACTATCTAAACTTAGCAAGACTTTTTGACCTTATTCGCCAATCCCAAACAGACAAACCTAGAAAGTGGTGCTGACAGCTTTGATATCAAACAGAGAAAGAGCACTGCAGAACTGATGACAACTACATAATTATAAAGGCACATATTTTTAAAAAATAGGTTTCACAATTAAAGATATCCTCTTTGTTGGAATTTGAAGGTCACAATTTTTTTTTTCTGTATCTCTATCTTTGTATATAAACATATATATCTAAATATTTACATGCATATATCCCTTTTAGGAGACATGCTTCAGAATATAGGTTTAATAGACTTGACTGACAAATACATATCATACAGCTGTGAAACATAACATGGATAATATTTTTTGAAATGTTTGCTGAGAAACTGTTGTTGCTATGTCTGATTTTTGAAACACATTTTAAACGATGATGCATTACTTATTTTTCAAATTTTTAAGCTTTGTTTCTTGAAGAGGAACTTGTGATACTTCATTCTTATAATGCACAGTGATTGGAGTGTCTGCTCTGAGTCGCGCAGTAAGGAGCTGATCCTTACATTATGGGTTTGAATTCCACTGTGGGACTAGAGACCGGTCTTTCAGATGAGAACCCAAACATCAATGTCCATTGTACCTTGTCGCAGTAGTTGCTAGCACGAAAAATACCCTTCACTGCTCAATAATCAAGTATAGTGCGAGTATAGGACAAAAATTACAGCTCAATCTCCATCCGCAGGTGATGGGGTCTAATTATGAGCTTAAATTCTCGAGAGGGATGTAAAACAACATACAATTAGTCACAAAATTAGTTTCACCAATATTTGATCAAGCTTATTTTATAATGTGACCAGAACAAAAATTATACATATCATAAGTAATGGGGAAAGATAGTGCTTTCGTTGTATTTTGCTGGTCAATAGATAACATGTAGTCAATGGAGAATTTAAAAGAAAGTTTATAACAATAGCGATGTGCTGAAATGTATTTTCAAACTTACATGGATGATACATCTAAGGATGCATACTATCGGGCTTGCTTCAGATGCTGAATCTGACCTACTTTTCCGGTTGAGTGAACAGGTTAAAGTGGATTGGCTTGTATGATAATTTAAGCATAAACGCCTTCGGCGTTAATGCAAATTATCACACAAGCCAATCCATTGATCACTTCATGAATTCGAAAAATAAGACAGTTATTCCTTAAATCTACAGTTTCTCATGTGAGTTTGTTTCTTCTTGTTCTGTAAGGATTCAGATTCACCTTGCTCCAGTAAGGCAAGGAAAAGGCATTCGTCGGGTTCCGGTTCAAAAAGACACAAGGTAGAGACATATTCTTCCAGTTCTCTTTCAAGTGATGAGGATGAAAACTACCAAGCTAGCATCTGGACGTATGAAGACCTGAAGTACATGAATATTTTTTATGAGGACAAAAGCAAACCCATTCAAAATTTTGTTCAAGAAATTAAAGATGCTCTAAAGGAAAACAAGCTTGTTTGGCCAGATCCCAGCAAAGTGATTGATGTTTTGACAAAACATTTGAATGAACTTATGCCATTTTCGTATGACTTGGCGTCGCTCAGAAAATGGCGAAAGTATGGCAATGTTTCAGCAATGGGAGTGGAGTTGTCAAAATATGAGGAGGGTTTGGTACAGAAAAGGTCTAAAGAATTGCTACAGGAAAACCAGTAAGTCAGAAATTACCTGTGTAAAATTTATTTTAACTTACTGTAGATCACTTTATTTTTGCGACACCTTATTTTCGCTAGGTATCCATTAATTCTTTTTTAGCGAGACAAAATTTTTGCCAATAGTGATTACTGCTATAAATAATCTTAAGAAATACAAATATACACGAGTCAGAGAAAGAAATTTTTGCGAGCAGACTGTTTCGCGTAATTACGCAAAAAATTAAGTTCTTGGGAATAAAAAGTGATTTACAGTACCTCATGCCAACAATAAAAAGCAATTTGTTTAATATGCTTTGACTGACTTGTCAAAATTGCCACTACCAAATAATTTATTTTCAGGACCATTAAATCTTTCTAGGGTAAAAAGATTGATTCATTTGAAGTTCAGATTTGTACTGTATATCCGTTTTTGCACAAAATTTTATTTTTTGCAATCATTTTTAGTTTGCAAAATATAAAACACCCAGAAACTATGTCAGCTATAATGTTACATAAAAACATTACCATTTTAAACAAAAAACCAAGTCGTAAAAAATGACACGCAAAATATAAATTGTACTCATCTACCCCTTTTCCGCAAAAATTTCCAACATGTGGGAAAAAACCCCAATGTATATGGTAATTTTGTTTTTAATATTTCTAGAACATTAATTCAATTGAAATTTTTATAGAAAAAAATATTGAACCTGTCTGCCTCTCAAGTGTATATTTAACACATCAATAAATTTCTGAGCTTGTAACTTTTATGACAATTACATTGTATCAAATTGTTACTAAAACCTGGAAAAACAAGATGTGTTTGTGAAACACTGATGCTCCCGTATGGCAACATAGCAAAGATTAAACTTTTCTTAAATGCAAATTTATTTAATACTGGTACCAAAAGTAAGGTATTCTCACTGGAAATCAATTCTGATATCCAAAATTAGGCCAATGATAAAGTTTTTTCAATAAGTAAAGAAATCTCAAAGGTCAAAAGGTCAAGGTAAATGTTTCCAATGAAAGGTCTTGCCACATAGAGTACTTTTGTAGAGAATGGAAGCCTTAGCCCTTATATTTCAGAAGTTATGGCCAAGATTAATTTTCTTAAAAAGTAGGTTAAACTCCAAGGTCAAGGTCATAGGGTCAAAGTTCTTGTTATCAAATGAAAGGTCTTGTCACAAGGATTAAATATGTGAATTATGAAAGCACTAACCTTAACCCTTAAAACTTATGTCAAGGTTTGATTTTTAAAGTAGGTCAAACTCAAAGGTCAAGGTCAAAGGGTAAAAAATTTAAGTATCCAATAAAGGGTTACATATATGAGGTATGAATGCCCTGTCCCTTATTGTTCAAAAGTTATGGCCCAGGTTAAAGGTTTTATCACAAGCACAGAAATCTCCAAGGTCAGTGTCAAAGCACAGAAATCTCCAAGGTCAGTGTCAAAGGCCAAGTTTGTTGGTATCCAATGAAAGGTCTTTCAACAAATAATGCATTTGTGAAGTATCGGGGATTTTCCACTCCATTTTGGGAATGGGGCCCAGGCCCTTAGAATTGGGAAATATAACGACATTTCATGATTGATTGGGAAATTTTGTTGCAAGATGTTTTTCAAGAAATAAAAACTTAAAATGAATAAAATTGATTTTTTAGCTCACCTCGACAAAGTCGAGATGAGCTTATGCTATACCGTCGGCGTTAGCGTCTGCGTCCCAGGTTAAAGTTTTAGGAGCAAGTCCATTCCCAAGTAACTATAAGCCCTACCTGAACCAAACTTGCATGGTTGATACATCTAGGGATGTACACTACCAGACTTGCTTCGGATGCTGGATCTGACCTACATTTTCTAGATGAGTGCCCAGGTTAAAGTTTTTGGAGCAGGTTAAAGTTTTTGGAGCAGGTCCATTCCCAAGGAATTATTAGACCTACCCGGACCAAACTTGCATGGATGATGCATTTACGGATGTACACTACCAGACTTGCTTCGGATGCTGGATCTGACCTACATTTTCCAGATGAGTGACCAGGTTAAAGTTTTTGGAGCAGGTCTATTCCCAAGGAACTATAAGCCCTACCTGTTCCAAACTTGCATGGATGATGCATCTAGCAAAGGACACTACAAAACTTACTTCGGATGCTGGATCTGACCTACATTTTTCAGATGAGTGACCAGGTTAAAGTTTTTGGAGCAGGTCCATTCCACAGAAACTATAAGCCTTATTTGGACCAAACTTGCATAGATTATTCATCTAGGGATGGACACTACCAGACTAGCTTCGGATGCTGGATCTGACGTATATTTTCATTCCCAAGTAACTACAGTAAAACTCGGTTATAACGAAGTCCTTGGGACCTATGAAATCACTTCGCTATATCCGTAATTCGTTAAAACCGTATAAGAATTTCATTAAATTTATATAGCTGGGGATCCAAAATGACTTCGCTATATCCATAAATTCGCTATATCCGTGTTCGTACTAAACGAGTTTTACTGTATTAGCCCTACCTGAACCAAAGTTGCATTGATGATGTATCTAGGGATGGACACTTCCAAACTAGTTTCGGATGCTGGATCTGACCTACATTTTCATTCCCAAGTAGCTATAAGCCCTTTTTGGACTAAACTAGCATGGATGATGTATCTAGGGATGGACACTACCAGACTAGCTTTGGATGCTGGATCTGACCTGCATTTTCATTCCCATGTAACTATAAGCCCTACTTGAACCAAACTTGCATGAATGATGTATCTAGGGATGGACACTACCAGACTTGCTTCGGATGCTGGATCTGACCTACATTTTCATTCCCAAGTAACTTTAGGCCCTAGCTAAACCAAACTTGCATGAATGATGTATCTAGGGATGGACACTACCAGACTTGCTTCGGATGCTGGATCTGACCTACATTTTCATTCCCAAGTAACTATAAGTTCTACCTGAACCAAACTTGCATGGATGATGCATCTAAGGATAGACACTATCAGACCTGCTTCGGATGCTGGATCTGACCTATATTTTCCATACAAGAGACCAGGTTAAAGTTTTGGGAACAGATCAAGTCCTTGATATCTGCAGTATTAACAAAGTTATGAATATTTGTCAACACTTTACATGTTTTTCACGCTACACACGTAGAAATGTGTATATGCCATGTAAGGGGTTAAACACAACTTGCAAGAATATTGTTGTTGGGATGAATACTAAAAATTAAGAAAATATGATGTGAGATTTCCATTACATAAACTGATAACATTCGTCGAGGTGAGCTTCGTAATCTTTGATTACCTATGTTTTTACATTATTCTAAACTGTAGAACAGAGAGTAGATCATTCATGACAAAGTTTTAGCCAAGCTATTTAAATTTTATTCAGATTTCCAAACCTGGCCATCCCTGAAAATCCCTGAGTATAAATGTATTGGTATCTATTGTTCAAAAGATATGGCCAAAGTGAAAGTTTCAAAATTTCATATCAAAGTTGGTCAAACTCCAAGGTCAAGGTCAAAAGGCGAAATCTGGTGGTACACAAGGAAAGGTCTTGTCACAAGGAATACACATGTGAAATATGAAAGTCATGGCTTCACTAAATCAAAAGTTAAGGGCTAGGTTAAAGTTTTTGCGGACAAACAGACCGACAGACAGAGAGACAGCTAGACAGACGGACATACCGATTACATTATACACTCTCACTTTTCAAGTGGGGGTATAAATATATAATCAGCAATTATATTTTCACGGTTAATTTTTGTAACAAAATTGTGCACACCTCTAAATAGATCCATAGGCCTAAAGTAATATTTGTGAATTGGTTCTTTCTCTGAAAAAACCCAGCTGGGGGTATCTGTCCCTTTTGGACAGTTCTAGTTTGTATTGATGAAATAGTCCTAAGTGGCAAAAAGAAATAAAAACTTTAAAACAATCCACAAAATTTCTTTTTTATCTAGATCTTATAAAGCATTGGACCCATCGACAAAGGAAGTTGCCGACAGAGTTATTAGATATTTGGAGTATGATGTGGAAACGTTTGTAGACGGAACGTCTCAACTAGCAGAAAAGAATCGACTTGAAATTCCAAAAGGGCTGGGAAGAAAGGCGAGAAAAAGGGCCCGTGGAGAAGGTCGTGTTTTTGAGGATAGTGAATGGAGTAAAACCTTAGAGAACCAGTTTCAGCATTACTGTTCCCTTTTCGTAAGGATGTTCTTTTTACAAAAAGGGTGAGTAGGACAAGGCAGAATTTGACATGATTAAAGCCTTCCTTTCAATATATCCTGAGCAAAATAAGTTTATGAATTAGAATTTAAAAATATATAATATAACACACAGTAATGGAAGTGCAAGAGGCGATCAAAATTTTGTGAACTACTGTTAACGTGTTACATTTTGCGGTGTATTCCAATTAGCTATTTTGGCAGTAAGAAGAGTCCGCTAAATCAAGTACACATCAAAATGTCTTGTGTATTATCATGATTATACTGGTATATTTAGCACATTCAGATTGCGAAAAATCAAATCTACACTAACATTGAAATTTTAATTCCTGCCAAATATTGTGTATGCCAAATATAATACCATATAATCCATATTAACCGTCCAGATGCTTAGAAAATTGCAGAAAGGGGGCAGTTATTTTAATATTCATGGTAAAGTTTTGAATGTCATATTTTAACTTCAAAAAATCTTTTGTAAAAAATCCAAATAACAGAGAACAACTAAAATTGTCTAACCTTCCCTTAAATTACAATAATCCACCCAAATTATGCTATATGACTCATTTTCACATCCAGAAATTAGGGAATAGACAAGGAGAACAAATTTTGTACTTGTATGTATAACAGTCTGTATAAATTTCACTTTCAGAAATACATGATTTTTTTTTATGTAGGTCTGTTCAAAGTATCAGATCAAAATTGCTTAAATATTTTCATTTTTGGAATGTACACTTTTTGTTGGTTAATTGTGTGACTTTGCCTTACTTGAAGACAACATTCGTTGAGGTGAGCTCTGTAATCTCTGATTACCTATGTTCTTCTTATGGTGGACTTTTGATACGATTCTGGATGATTTTGATCACTGTACAGGGGGGCCCTTTATTTCCTGACAATTGAAAAAAGACACAGGGAGCGCTTAAAGGAGCAGGGGCAGTTAATAGGGATTATATGGTACATTTACAGTATCTATTACAGTGTACAAAATTCCTGTCCGCCTGCATGCCCGAGACGTACTTAATCTGGAGCGGACGTATAAGTTTTACTCCGCATCAGCCCGCTCGTGCACACTAATTTTACCCTATATCCTCCAATTTTTTTTTATTGCAGATTAATGTAATGATTAAACGCATATTTTGTATCAAGCACTTTCATTGGCTGAATCATTCAGAGGAACATATTTCACAGTTTATCTAATTGATGGCTTTGATTGCCAAAGAGTATAAACAAAGCTTGGGAGACTTAAATTAATTATCCCCTCGCGCAACTAGTTGCGGAGGGGATATAGCATCGCGAATGTGCGTATGTATGTGTGTTAGTGTGTTAGTATGTTAGTGTGTTCATTACCTTGTGGGCAAGATTGACAGAGAACCTTTGCATTAACCTTTCTCAGCGTTTACATACGTGTGTGGCAGCATAAAAGGAAGAAGCCTATTAATTTTCAAGTCCATTGATGAAATATTTCTTCAGATATCGCGTTTTTACTGCCTCGAAACCCTGACATTTTATGTACGAGTTGACAATAATCATTTGTGGGCAAGATTGACAGAGAACCTCTGCATTAACCTTTCTCAGCGTTTACATACTTGTGTGGCAGTATTAAAAGAAGAAGCCTATTAATTTTCAAGTTCAGTGATGAAATATTTCTTCAGATATCGCATTTTCACTGTCTCGAAACCCTGACATATTATGTACGAGTTGACAATAATCATTTCCGCCAGGGAACCAGTTTAAAAGCCGTGTCGAGTCTGGGCTTGGGGTAAAAAGCTGAGTGGAGTGGAGTGGAGTGGAGTCGTGGAGTCATGAAGTGGAGTCTGTATTGCATACAATATCTCCCCTTCATTGTCATTTTGGATTTGTGTACACTGTACCATAAAACATGGACTTTTTCACCAGTTAAAACCATGTGGGAGGCGGGGGGTATCATTTAGTGAGCTCATGCTCACAGTACCTCTAGTTTTTTTTTACGTTTTGTTCAAAAACTATAGAGATTATAGTCATATGTCTATCAAATAGCAGTACATTTTTTCAAGAATTTCCATATAAAACACCTTGTAGAACCTTTTTATAAATATATACTTATACATGTATCCATATTATAATTTTTAAAGTACGAAGTATTTTGTCAAAAAAGAAAGAAAAAACACGGAAGATATCGAGATATTCAGTCTGTGTGAAAAAGAAAAATCGCCACAGGACACTCGGACAAACAGTTAACACATTTTCACAGGACCAAACGAATTTTCACGGGTCCAAAACTTTCATATAATGATCATAATGATGTTACTTCGTGGCATATGAATCAATTAACAGATCTACAGTGGACCCTCATTTATCCGGACGCTTTGGTTCCCAGTCAATTGTCCGGATATGTGAAGCATCCGGATATCTGAATCACGTACCAGTTAAACAAGACAGAATAACATTTAAAAATTTCGTTCCGATGAAAAATCGTCCGGATACTGAAGCATCCGGATATCTGGCGTCCGGATATCCGAAGGTCCACTGTATATGAATGAAGAAATAGACATAAAAAGATAAAACTGAAATGTTTTTTTTTCTTCCCCGGTACTGTCCCATTGAAATATTTTTAGAGACATCGCGGGGGAAGTAAGTTTTAAATCAATCACAATCAACAAAATGTTTTTAATAATGTGTTTTGGTATTAATTAAAGTGTTTATATGATAAAATAGGAAATACAGTGAAATATCTGTATCTCGAAGTTGAGGGGACCTGGACACGACTTCGAGATATCCGGGGGTTCGAGATATCCGAAGTTATCTTCCAAAGTGGATTCAATAATTTTCCGTTTTTCTGATATATATCTTCATGCATAACACTATCCTGTATTACCAAAATGTGGTCTTTAGGTATAGAGTTAAGCATATTCCCAATAGATATTAAGAAAAAACAATGTTGTTGTTTTTTCATAGTCTATCATTGTAAAACAATTCAATATACGTGTCTTTTTGCATATATAGCGATTTTACATTTTCCAGGCCATGCGTACGTGATCAAACGGGATGTATCATTAGCGTTATAGTTGAAGAACCTTCTCCATAAGAAAAGAAAAAGAAGATTTTTTTAATAAAGATTATTTGATGATATTTGATGCAAAATGTTTTTTAGAGCATTAAAAAAATAACCAGTATTTAAACTGTGAAGTTGAATATTATTAATATCTTACATGAAATAGATTACGAAGTTCTACTAAGGAACATAAGTTTACGAAACTAACAATGCAAATGGCGGTCAAGGTTATCTATACATACGCAGATAAGCATGAATGTAAACAATCACTGCACTGTGCATTATGCATTGCAACTAAACTGATTAATCTAAGTTTATATTGAAATTTTTTTGGGTAAAGTTTACGATTTTAATTATACATAGCATATTATTAAATGCAATATCGGTAAAACTGTCTGTATTTTATTTCTGAATTGCTACGAAGTGGTTTGTTTTATCGGTCATAGACTACACGAAACACCCAAGCTGTGATAAAAATTACCTTGCAGAAATACCCAACATAGGCTTGGAACTAATTACAATTTCCCCCATTCAAAGGTGCTAATTAATAGCCACTGGCAAGAATGTGTAAAGTCACGGTGCCAGGTGTGTTCAGTAGACCGAAACATTCACTGCACTTCGATAGGCCAGGTAATAGTAGGGTTTGGGACTTCGAATATACTTCCACACAAGTGAGGTATTCGAGATTACCGTGTTCGAGATATCAGGTGTTTTTTTAAATCATATATATAGAGAAAACTACCGGGACTGGCGATCGACTTCGACATAAGCAGGGTATTCGAATTAACCCATGTTCGAAATACTCTAAACCAACTTTTATTCCCGACGACTTCATTTCGCAATTTGCTGAGGGTAAACTAGTTCGCGACGATTAATTTTTGTGATAAAGCTTATTCAGGTTTCTTTTTAATAGACACATAGACATTCAGAACCGGTTCGCGGTGAAGAATATTCGCGATGACAAGGCTCTCGCGAACTTCACTAAAATTTCTCGCACACGAATAAAAGTTGGTTTACAACCTGTATATGATTTGAAACCCAACCAAAACACACCTTGTACAAACAGACCGATTTTACTAGGTAGAGCATCGGACCAATACGATTTTCATACCAAGGACCAGTGCTTTTGGGATAGCTGGATATTTATTTTTTTAAGCCATTCAAAGGGAACATGTGCATGCACTCAAGATCATGTTAATGTTTTTGTCTACAGAAGTAATCTTTATCTTTATGTTATGAGATTCAAAACATTTCAAAGAAAAATAAGAAATTTATGGCTATATAGGTATGTCAGTCATATCACTCATTGCACACGCCTTTACCCATTACTGCTTTCATGGGTCATCAAAATAGTTTGCTTTGAATAATTCGTACTATATTCATTCCTATAGGAAATAGTAGTAGAACGAATAATTCTGAGCAGACTATTGTGGAACTCTTCAAAATCGGAGGTTTAAATAAATGGGACATTACATAGGAAAAATAAAAAACATTTTAAAGGTAAGAGAGGAAAGTTTTATTGTGATAGAGACTTAAACATGTTAAAGGGATGTTCAAAGGAAAAAGTTGAAGCGAGCAGGTAATTCATTTCAGCCCATATTGATTGAAACAAGCGGTCGAAATCTGAGCAAAAAATCCCTAATCACTTTGTGTGGCAGTGGACTGAGATGTCGTAGTGGACGTCCGACCAAATATTTTAGTCCCTACGGCTACGACATCTCGCTGAGATTGGTGAAACCCCAATAAAGTGGTAGAAACCCCATTAAAATGAATGGACTGGGGTACAACAAGGCCTATAAGATGATGTTTATTTGAATGATACTGATATACGTAAAATTTTTATAGCCAATTTTACCTCAGAATCGACAGAAATCTGGCGCCATTTCTTCTTGTCTTGTATATTGTACACCACGCCCGATCTAAAATCGCGATCGCTGAAGTCGTTTCGAGTATTTTAATATCAGTGGAAATCATTACCATTATCTTGATCAACAGTGAATAATATTATATATATGATTTTTATTTTTAAAAAAGTTATCTGTAAGGAAACTTAAGAATATAAATGAAGAATGAAATATTAAACCTGATGATACTAAGACATTTAACATGTTTAAAGTGAAAATGCTTGTATTTTTTAATGAATTTAACTATTTCATTTGGCTGTAATATTTTTATATCTAAACAAAAGATTGAATAGGAATAATAATAAAGTATCGATCTTTAAGTCTTTTTAAAGTTTTTTTTTATTATTATTATTTTGGGTCATCTCTCGGTCTTTTGGCTTTAATATATTTTTCTGTTTCAAAATTCAAATCATGGCTCTACAATTAAGACCCCCCCAGCTTGGAACATAAAAAACTGTAAATATTTTTTTTTAAGGTATAACTAACTTATAAGGTCTTTATTAATTTATCATGAATTATCAAAATTCATGTTTTCCTTAAGTGTGTGCTAACGTCCTAAAAATGAAAAATTGAAACGCATGTTACCATTTCATATTAACAGTTCTTTAAAAAAGATTAAATTACAAAATCATTTATTTTACAATATGATAATGCAAGTCAAGAACAATTGAGCATAGTAAAGGTTCAAAGTATATACATAGAGGCGTAGTCACAAACTTAAACAAAAAACTTGAGGGGGGGGGTTTTTCTTTGCCAAATGATAGTTGACAGCTAAATATACCGTATCTAAAAAAAATAAGTTAAATCTGGTGGTTAATTTGGGATTAAATTTTTGACCCGCCAGCCTCCTTAAGCATATTCTTAGCTGAGTAACATGCTTAAGGTAATTCCACCCTCCTATGATGTCATAGGTTTTTGCAAAAACTTTAATTAGTTTAAATTCATACCTTATAGATAAATATCTCTTGGAAAAATGCTTTACAATAGGTGTAATGATAAATATTGTTCAGTTAAAGAATTCAAAAAATGCATATTTTCTATATTTAATCAATTATTCCATCTTTAAATAATATTTACAAGGGCAATAACTCCTTCTAAGGTCTCTTCATTCAGGCATTTGCTTTTCTGTAATATAGTTTACCTGATATTCACAATTCAAAAGTATCTTTTAAGTAGGAAGTATTTAGGAACACTCGGCATCAGAATTATGCATTTAAACCACTTTTCACACATTTTTCTCAATACTGTTTACAAAAAATGTACAATTTTTTATGTTGACATACACTTCTGTTTATTTATGCTTAGCATCTTAAATAATATGGTGACCTATATATTTTTTGCAATAAATGGAAAGTTTAAAGTACATTGAATGAAAATAAATGCAGTTTTTGTACTTTGAACCTATAAAATCGTGAGGATGGAAATTCCTTAATTTCTGTTGCATAAAAATTCTAAGCAATATGCTTAGCAATTCTTAGCTAAGAATGTCGCAATCTACTTACAGAAGGATAAAACGTACGCTGAACTAGGCCCTGAGGTCCCCCTGCTCAGTTCACGACTATCGGGCCTGTTTACTCCGCTACAAAATGTAGTGCGTTGCATACGTAAAGTGAAAGTAGAATAAATCGTAATACTGTGAAGCCTTTAAAGTGTAAAACAAACAATTTTTAAAAGGAATAACCATCTAAAGGGTATTATAAAAGATAGAGGGGGTGGAGGGTGGATGCTGAGCAACATTAACTGCAATTTTATGCGATATATGATATATAAGCGTTTAACATTTATGGATTACGTTAGGTGACCTGTGGTCTCCCGTAAGATTTTATTCAATTTCACATTATAGTACACATCAGTAGGGGACAACAGTAACGTGATCAGAGAACAAGTAATGTTGTAAATCTGTAGGGGGACCAGAGGTCACCTTATATTGTACATCAGTAGGGGGACATCAGTAGGGAGTGCAAAGGTCACCTTATATAGTACATAAATAGGGGGACCAGAGGTCACCTAAAACTGTATATTAGTAGGGGAACAAGAGGACACCTTAATGTACACCAGTTGGGGACTAGAGGACACCTAATATTTTATATCAGTAAGAGGACCAGTGTGTCACCTTATATCATACATATGCAGGGGGACCAGAGGTCACCTTAAACTCTACATCAGTAGGGTGACCAGAGGGCACCTTATACTGTACATCAGTAGGGGGACCAGAGGGCATATTGAATTCCACATATGAAGGGGAACAGAAGACACCTTATATTGTACATAACATGCATAAGTAGAGGACAACAGAAAGGGACTCAGAGAACACCTTACATTCTACATCAGTAGGGGGACCAGAGGTCACCTTATATTGAACATCAACAGGGGGACCAGGAGTCACCATATATTGTACATCATTTGGGGGACCAGAGGAAACCTTATATTGTACATTAGCTATAGTAGGGGGACCAGAGGTCACCTTAGATTGTGCGTTAGTGGGCGGACTAGAGGTCACATTATACTGTATATCAGTAGGGTACATCAGTAGGAGAGCAGAGGTCACCTTTAATTCTACATATGTATGGGGACCAGAGGTCACCTTATAATTTACATCAGTAGGGGACAACAGTAAGGGGGCCAGAGAACGGCTTACATTGTACATCATTAGTGGTACGAGAGGTCACCTTATATCCTACATGAATAGGGGGACCAGGAATCACCTTATATTGCACATCAGTTGGGGGACCGGAGTCAAAATTTAGATTGTACATTAGCTAAAGTAGGGGGACCAGAGGTCACCTTATATTGTACATCAGTAAGGGGACCAGAGGTCACCCAATATTGTACATCAGTAGCGGGAGCAGAGGTCACCTCAAATTGTACATAAGTAGGTAAACCAAAGGTCACCTTATGTTGTACATCAGTAAGGAACCAGAGGACACATTCAATTGTACATCAGTAGGGGGACCAGAGCTCACCTTAAATTGTACATCAATAGGGGGACCAGGAGTCACTTTCTATTATACATCATTTGGGAAATCAGCGGCAACCTTATATTGTACATTAGCTGTAGTAGGGGACCAGTGGTCATCTTAAATTGTACATCAGTAGGGTGACCAGAGGTCACCTTAAACTGTACATCAGTTGGGGGACCAGAGGCAACCTTATAGTTTACATCAGCAGGGGGACCAGGAATCACCTTTTATTTTACATCAGTAGGGAGACCAGAGGTCACCTTATACTGTACATCAGTAGTAAAAATCAGTAGGAGAGTAGAGGGGACCTTTAATTCTACATATGTAGGGGGACCATAGGTCACCTTATACTGTACATCAGTTGGGGGACTAGAGGTAACCTTATATTGTATATCAGTAGGGGGACAAGGAGTCAACTTATATTGCACATCAGTAGGGGGACCAGAGGAAACCTTATATTGTACATAAGCTAAAGTAGGGGGACCAGAGGTCACCTTAAATTGTACGTCATTGGGGGGACCAGAGGTCACCTTATACTTTATATCAGTAGGGGACATCAGTAGGAGAGCAGAGGTCACCTTTCATTCTACATATGTAGGGGGACCAGAGGTCACCTTATACTGTACATCAGTTGGGGGACTAGAGGTAACATTATATTGTATATCAGTTGAGGGACCAGAAGTAGTTTAATATTGCACATCAGTAGGGGGAACAGATGTCCCCTTAGGTTGTATATCAGTAGGGGGAACAGGAGTCACCTTTTATTGTACATCAGTAGGGGGACCAGATGTCACCTTATACTGTACATCAGTATTGGACATCAGTAGGAGAGCAGAGGTCACCTTTAATTCTACATATGTTGGGGGACCATAGGTCACCTTATTCTGTACATCAGTTGGGGGACTGGAGGTAACCTTATATTATATATTAGTAGGGGGACCCGGAGTCACCTTATATTGCACATCAGTAGGGGGACCAGAGGAAACCTTATATTGTACATTAGCTATAGTAGGGGGACCAGAGGTCACCTTAAATTTTACGTCAGAATGGGGGACCAGAGGTTACATTATACTGGTTATCAGTAGGGGACATCAGTAGGAGAGCAGAGGTCACCTTTAATTCTACATATGTATGGGGACCAGAGGTCACTTTATATTTTACATCAGTAGGGGACAACAGTAAGGGGGCCAAAGAACGGCTTATATTGTACATCATTAGTGGTACGAGAGGTCACCTTATATCCTACATGAATGGGGGGACCAGGAATCACCTTATATTGCACATCAGTTGGGGGACCGGAGGCAAACTTAAGATTGTACATTAGCTTAAGTAGGGGGACCAGAGGTCACCTTATATTGTACATCAGTTAGGGGACCAGATGTCACCCAATATTTTACATCAGTAGCGGGAGCAGAGGTCACCTCAAATTGTACATAAGTAGGTGGACCAAAGGTCACCTTATGTTGTACATCAGTAAGGAACCAGAGGACACATTCAATTGTACATCAGTAGGGGGACCAGAGCTCACCTTGAATTGAACATCAATAGGGGGACCAGGAGTCACTTTATATTGTACATCATTTGGGGAACCAGCGGCAACCTTATATTGTACATTAACTGTAGTAGGGGGACCAGAGGTCATCTTAAATTGTACATCAGTAGGGTGACCAGAGGTCACCTTAAACTGTACATCAGTTGGGGGACCAGAGGCAACCTTATAGTTTACATCAGCAGGGGGACCAGGAATCACCTTTTATTTTACATCAGTAGGGAGACCAGAGGTCACCTTATACTGTACATCAGTAGTAAAAATCAGTAGGAGAGTAGAGGTGACCTTTAATTCTACATATGTAGGGGGACCATAGGTCACCTTATACTGTACATCTGTTGGGGGACTAGAGGTAACCTTATATTGTATATCAGTTGGGAGACCAGGAGTCACCTTATATTGCACATCATTAGGGGGACCAGAGGTTCCTTAGATTGTACATCAGTATGCGGACCAGGAGTCACCTTTTATTGTACATCAGTAGGGGGACCACAGGTGTAAGGTTAAATTGTAAGTCATTGGGGGGACCAGAGGTCACCTTATACTTTATATCATTAGGGGAAATCAGTAGGAGAGCAGAGGTCACCTTTCATTCTACATATGTAGGGGGACCAGAGGTCACCTTATACTGTACATCAGTTGGGGGACTAGAGGTAACATTATATTGTATATCAGTTGGGGGACCAGAAGTAGTCTTATATTGCACATCAGTAGAGGGACCAGAGGTCCCCTTAGATTGTATATCAGTAGGGGGACCAGCAGTCACCTTATATTGTACATCAGTAGGGGGACCAGAGGTCACCTTATACTGTACATCAGTATTGGACATCAGTAGGAGAGCAGAGGTCACCTTTAAATCTACATATGTTGGGGGACCATAGGTCACCTTATTCTGTACATCAGTTGGGGGACTAGAGGTAACCTTATATTGTATATTAGTAGGGGGACCAGGAGTCACCTTATATTGCACATCAGTAGTGGGACCAGAGGAAACCTTATATTGTACATTAGCTATAGTAGGGGGACCAGAGGTCACCTTAAATTGTACGTCAGTATGGGGGACCAGAGGTCACATTATACTGGTTATCAGTAGGGGACATCAGTAGGAGAGCAGAGGTCATCTTAATTCTACATATGTAGGGGGACCAGAGGTCACTTTATATTTTACATCAGTAGGAGACAACAGTAAGAGGACCAGAGAACGGCTTACATTGTACATCATTTGTGGGACCAGAGGTCACCCAATATCCTACATCATTAGGGGGACCAGGAATCACCTTATATTGCACATCAGTGGGGGGACCGGAGGCAAACTTTAGATTGTACATTAGCTATAGTAAGGTGACCAGAGGTCACCTTAAATTGTACGTAATTGGGGGGACCAGAGGTCACCTTATACTGTATATTAGTAGGGGAAATCAGTAGGAGAGCAGAGATCACCTTTAATTCTACATATGTAGGGGGACCAGAGGTCACCTTATACTGTACATCAGTTGGGGGACTAGAGGTAACCTTATATTGTATATCAGTAGGGGACCAGAAGTCACCTTATATTGCACATCATTAGGGGGACCAGAGGTTCCTTAAATTGTACATCAGTATGCGGACCAGGAGTCACCTTTTATTGTACATCAGTAGGGGGACCACAGGTCACCTTATACTGTACATCAGTAGTGGACATCAGTAGGAGAGCAGAGGTCACCTTTAATTCTAAATATGTTGGGGGACCATAGGTCACCTTATTCTGTACATCAGTTGGGGGACTAGAGGTAACCCTGTATTGCATATTAGTAGGGGACCAGGAGTCACCTTATATTGCACATCAGTAGGGGGACAAGAGGAATCCTTATATTGTACATTAGCTATTGTAGGGGGACCAGAGGTCACCTGAAATTGTACGTCAGTAGGGGGGACCAGAGGTAACCTTATACTGTACATCAGTAGGGGACATCAGTAGGAGAGCAGAGGTCATCTTAATTCTACATATGTAGGGGGACCAGAGGTCACCTTATATTTTACATCAGTAGGAGACAACAGTTAGAGGACCAGAGAACATCTTACATTGTACATCATTTGTGGGACCAGATATCACCTTATATCCTATAACATGAGGGGGACCAGAATCACCTTATATTGCACATCAGTTGGGGGACCGGAGGCAAACTTTAGATTGTACATTAGCTAAAGTAAGGGGACCAGAGGTCACCTTATATTGTGCATCAGTAAGGGGACCAGAGGTCACCTTACATTGTACATCAGTAGGGGGAGCAGAGTTCATCTCAAATTGTACATCAGTAGGGGGACCAAAGGTCACCTTATATTGTACATCAGTAAGAAACCAGCGGACACATTAAATTGTACATCAGTAGGGGGACCAGAGCTCACCTTAAATTGTACATCAATAGGGGGACCAGGAGTTACTTTATATTGAGCATCATTTGGGGAACCAGAGGCAATCTTATATTGTACATCAGCTGTAGTAAGGGGACCAGAGGTCACCTTAAATTGTTCATCAGTAGGGGGACCAGAGATCACCTTATACTGTACATCAGTAGGGGACATCAGTAAGAGAGCAGAGGTCCCCTTTAATTCTACATATGCAGGGGGACCAGAGGTCACTTTATACTGTACATCAGTTGGGGGACCAGGGGTAACCTTATATTGTATATCAGTAGGGAGACAAGGAGTTAAAATCTATTGTACATCAGTTGGGGAACCAGAGGTCACCTTACATTGTACATCATTAGGGGAACTAGGAGTAACCTTTTATTGTTCATCAGTAGGGGGACCAGAAGTCACCTTAAATTGTACGTCAGTGGGGGGATCAGAGGTCATCTTATACTGTACAATAGTAGGGGACGTCAGTAGGAGAGCAGAGGTCACCTTTTTATTGTACATAAGAAGGAGGACCAGAGGTCACCTTATATTGTACAACAGTAGGGGGACCAGAGGTCACCTTAAATTGTACATCAATAGGGGGACCAGGAGTCACTTTATAATGTACATCATTTGGGGACCAGAGGCAACCTTAGATTGTACATCAGCTGTAGTAGAGGGACCAGAGGTCACCTTAAATTGTACATCAGTAGGGAAAGCAGAGGTCACCTTTATTTTTACATATGTAGGGGGACCAGAGGTCACCTTATATTGTACATCAGTAGGGGACAACAGTAAGGGGACCAGAAAACAGATTTTATTGTACAGCATTAGTGGGACCAGAGGTCACCTTATATCCTACATCAATAAGGGGACCAGGAATCACCTTATATTGCACATCAGTTTGGGGACCAGAGGCAACCTTATATTGTACATTAGCTAAAGTATGGGGACCAGAGGTCACCTTATATTGTACATCAGTAAGGGGACCAAAGGTCACCTTATATTGTACATCAGTAGGTCACCTTAAATTGTACATCATTAGGGGGACCAGAGGTCACCTTATACTGTACATCAGTAGTGGACATCAGAAAGAGAGCAGAGGTTACCTTTAATTCTACATTTTTAGGGGGACCAGAGGTCACTTTTTACTGTACATCAGTTGGGGGACTAGAGGTAACCTTATATTGTATATCAGTAGGGGGACCAGGAGTCACCT
>PRKT01000066.1:1326564-1360547 GCA_003671525.1 Saccostrea glomerata | reverse complement strand
AGTAGGGGGACCAGGGGTCACCTTATATAGTACAACAGTAGGGGGCCAGGGGTTACCTTATATTGTACAACATTAGGAGGACGAAAGGACACCTTATATTGTACATCAGTAGGAGATAACAGTAGGGGGACCAGAGGTCACATTTTATTGTACATCAGTAGGGAGACAGAGCCTTCAGTTCAGTTTTAACGTTCGTTACTGGGTGGACGAGAAGTAAACTAATATTGTACAATAATAAGTTGATGAAAGGTCACCTTATATGTTATTTTCATTATGGAGACTTATGGTCATCTTTATATTGTACAACAGAAAGGGGACCATACGTCACCTTATACTGTACAAAAGCAGACGTCAGATTACTGTGGAATCACAAATTTTCGTGGGGGTTTAATTTTCGTTGTTTTCGTGGTATGACAAGACCAACGAATACATGTCCACAACGAAATGTAAAATTTCACACACATAAGTACTCATTAATTCTTGATCCACGAAATCAAATCCCCACGAACCAAGAAATTTTCCTCAAACCACGAAAATTTGACCCCACGAAAATATGTGATTTTACAGTATATTGTACATCATAAGGGGAAACGGAGGTCACCTTATACATCAATAGGGGGTCAGAGGTCACCCTATGTTGTAGATCATTATGAGGACCTTAGGTCACTCTATATTTTACATCACAAGGGGGACCAGAGGTCACAATGTATTGTACATAAATAAGGAGACCAGTGGTCCATTTTGTTGTACATTTTTAAAGAAATTAGACATAAAAATATTATTTGAATGCAGAGAGATTTGGTGACCTCTGTACATCAGTAGCGGGACCAGAGAGCACCTTATACTGTTCTTCAATAGTGGACATCAGTAGAAGAGCAGAGGTCACCTTTAATTCTACATATGTAGGGGGACCAGAGGTCACCTTATACTGTACATCAGTTGGGGGACTAGAGGTAACCTTATATTGTATATCAGTAGGAAGACCAGAGGTCACCTTATATTGTACATCATTAGGGGGACCAGGAGTAAACCTTATATTGTACATCAGTTGGGGGACTCGAGTCAACCTTATATTGTACATTAGCTAAAGTAGGGGGACCAGATGTCACCTTATTTTGTACATCAGTAGGCGACATCAGAAGGGGGAGCAGAGGTCACCTTATATTGTACATAAGAAGGGGGACCAGAGGTCACCTTATATTGTACATCAGTAGGGGAACCAGAGGACACCTTATATTACACTTTAGATCAATAGGGGGACCAGAGGGCACCTTATATTGTACATCAGTAGGGGGGCTAGAGGTTACCTTATACGTGTATTGTATATCAATAGGGGGACCAGAGGTAACCTTATATTTTACATCAGTAGGGGGAAAAGAGGACACCATATATCGTACATTGGTAGGGGGACTAGCGGTCAACTTATATTGTACATTAGTAGGGGGACTAGATGACACCTTATAATGTACATCAGTAGGGGGACTGGAGGGCACCTTATACTGTACATCAGTAGGGGGACCAGAGGACACTTTATATTGTACATCAGTAGGGGGACCAGAGGACACCTAATATTACACTTTAGATCAATAAGGGGACCAGAGGGCACCTTTTAGTAGGGGACATCAGTAGGGGGACTAGAGGTCACCTTATATTGTATATCAATAGGGGGACTAGAGGTAACCTTATATTGTATATCAGTAGGGGGACCAGAGGACACCATATATCGTACATTGGCAGGGGCACTAGGGGTCACCTTATATTGTACATCAGTAGGGAGACCAGAGGACACTTTATATTATACATCAGCAGGGGGACCAGGGTAATCTTATATTGTACATCAGTAGGGGGACCATACAGCAGGGTGACCAGGGTTCATAAGTTGGGGACATCAGTAGGGGGACCAGAGGACACCTTATATTATTCATCTGTAGGGGGACCAGGGGTTTCTTACTTTGTACACCAGTAGGGTGAACAGAGGTCACCTTATATTGTACATCAGTAATGGGACCATAGGACACCTTTATGTACATCAGTAGGGGGAACAGAGGTCACCTCATATTGCACTTAAGTAGGGAACATCAGTAGGGGGACCAGGGGTCACCTTATATTTTACAAAAGTAGGGGGACCAGGGGTCACCTTATATAGTACAACATAAGGAGGACGAAAGGACACCTTATATTGTACATCAGTAGGAGATAACAGTAGGGGGACCAGAGGTCACCTTTTATTGTACATCAGTGGATGACAGAGCCTTCAGTTCAGTTTTAACGTTCGTTACTGGGTGGACGAGAAGTAAACTAATATTGTACAATAATAAGTTGACCAAAGGTCACCTTATATGTTATTTTCATTATGGAGACTTATTGTCAACTTTATATTGTACAACAGAAAGGGGACCATAGGTCACCTTATACTGTACAAAAGCAGACGTCAGATTATATTGTACATCATAAGGGGAAACGGAGGTCACCTTATACATCAATAGGGGGTCAGAGGTCACCCTATGTTGTAGATCATTATGAGGACCTTAGGTCACTCTATATTTTACATCACAAGGGGGACCAGAGGTCACATTGTATTGTACTTAAATAAGGAGACCAGTGGTCCATTTTGTCGTACATTTTTAAAGAAATCAGACATAAAAAATATTATTTGAATGCCGAGAGATAAAGCATCAACGATTCTAGACTTGTCTTAACCAACAGACACCTAAAAAGAAAACAAGGGCGGACCAGTGGGTACAGATAAAATGCATATTAACGCGATGTTCACTTAAGAACACGACAAGAGGCCTATGGATCTTATAGGTCATTTGAACATCTTGTAAAACTTTAAAACTTTCATTTCAAATAAGCGGTAATAATTAGCAATAATTAGTAGTGCTCATTGACCACAAAAACCCTCATCCTGAGGTCATACATTTCACAATTTTGAAAAAAAGGACCATTGTTCATAAAAAAAGTTGGTTTATACCAAAGAACAAATTTCAAAGCATTAATTCAATTACAGTATTGTCTACAAATGACATGGTATCCATGAGCCAGGGGCCTTGAAATTTATAATTCTGGAAGACACTCCCTTGCTTATCATAACTATATGTAGTTAGTTTAATTAATATCCAGGAGCAAAGAGGAAGATTTTTTTTTAAGAATAAAGGAGGCTGGGGGACAACAAATTAACCACAAATTAACCATCAGTTTAACTTATTTTTTTAGATACGGTATCATAAGCTGTCAACTATCATTTGGCAAAGAAAAAATTCATACATTTTAGTTTTTAAAATTTGATCATTTTTGTATATCTTAATATGGAGCTCTTCTTTTAAAGGAGATCAAAATAGATGAAAATGGCTGCCACCCCTCATGATTATAAACTTTACAGTTTATATAGCCCCAGCGTAACACCGGAACCCCTGACCTTTGGGTCACAAATTTCAAAACTTTTGAGAGAATACTCTTCCTCATAACAACTTTGCATGTAGTTAGTTGTTTAATATCCAGGGGCAGAGTGAAATATTTTCAAAGAATAAATACATTTCATAATTATTATTATTGTCGTTATGGGTATTTCCCGTGTGAACAGAATGGTGGATCTGTGTGGTTTTTATGTCACGTGACATGGTCATATAAATAGGAGGTGCATGCTTAAAAATTAAGTTACTCTACCGTTCGTACAGAACGTGTAAGGAATGGAAACCACTAAATTAGGCACACACACATATACATGTATGCATATATGTATTATTTAATGATTAAAAGTAACGTGTGTTGAAATGAATCAAATGTGTTAAATTTGTAATAAACGTTCTGACGAGCAGCATTCCATACACGTATAACTGTTTCCATTAAGAAAGAGGATTTTCTATTCGTGTCCTCTTTTTTTAATTCAAAATGAAAAATGAAGACAATTCAATTTCAGCAATCACTATTTTTTTTTTATTTACATGATTGAATACATTGAGAATTGGTGAGAACACCAATTTTTATGTTAAAACAGACCAATTATGTATCGGGTTTCTAGATTAACAGTCAAAAATTGGTGAATGCACCAATTTGAATTATCAATATCTTCAAATGAATATTGATCTTGGTGGTTCCACCAAGAAAACAAGAGTGACTTTTACAATACATTAATTCTCTAATTAATTCAAAGAATTAGTAAACTAACCATGAAACTACTTGGTGGGTCCACCAAAAATACGAAGACGAATACCTAAGAATACTTGAATGACATAAAATAGATATAGCAAGTGTATTTATCAGTAGTGGGGAATATGGTGGTTCCACCAAAAACATTAAATGTGGTGAAATTCCCGATTACATTTTAAAAATGACGTTGGTGAATCCACCAGTTTTAATATGCTGAAACGACACATTGCGAGAAACTGAGAGGTGGAACCACCAAAAATAACTGTCCTTTATCCAGAGTCGGTGCACTCACCAAAATGCAAAAGTTCAACTTACAAGACATTCTTATTTTCTCTAACAAATACTTGGTGGATCCACCAAAAATACAAATAGAAATTCACAAGAATGATACAATGTCAAGATTACCTTGTATCCACTAATAGTGGGCAGTTTGGTGGATCCACCAAAGACATTAAAATCAAAAGGCATTCATAATTTTATTTTATAATGACTTAGAGACACTTAGAGACACTTTCTCATACATTAAGGTACACAAGAACAAAAACCTGGTGGGTCCACCAGAAAATTCGAAAATCTGCATGTAACTCAAAGATCAACTAATTTGTCCTTAAATATAGGAAGTCGTTCGGTGGACTCACCAACCTGTAGCATAACAAATCCCTAGGCTTTCTTAATTTCACTTACAAACACTTGGTGGACCCACCAAAAACAGACAAAATACGTGAATGATATATTATAAACATTATTTAAAGTGAGGAGTTTGGTGGGTCCACCATAACATTAATCAAACAAACATTTGTAGATTTTCTTTCTATATATAAGAACAAAAAGTTGGTGGATTCACCAGAAAACGTCTCAAATATACATCTTACCCTATCTTTACATTTTGTTGATATATTTGCAGTTCAATGATAAGCAGAACTATACACATGTGATTAATATAATTATGAAATACGATTTCAAAGATGTGTATACATTTTCAAAACAAATGTGAATCCTCCAATTAAGGCACAATATTATATAAACATTATATAAAATAACCCACTTTATACTGTTTTACCTGCACGCTAATAAAGAGAAGAATAAAACAAATCTTTCCCTAATTTTTTAAACGAAAAAATAGTTAGTTTGTTTCTTTAACGCCCTGTGCATTTGGCGATTTTCCGTGTCTGCACCTACTCTATTACAAGTCCTGCAATGGGGTGCGGACCCATGCATGACACTAAAGCAAACTACTACCACTAAAATATATACTTGGACTAAATATTTCAATTCATTTACTCCCTCTATGAATTTTTTGTTGAAAAAATCAGACACATTAACTTTAGTACTCTCAAATACAGATATAGAAAGCATATAGATGGAATTAATGCTGCACAAGTTAAAGTGGCAATCATGAGAATCAACACCAATAAAAATAATTAACACAGCACATCCTTTAAATTTAAAATAGATAATGAATTCGTTATCTATAGACGATGTAGTCATTCCAATTAGAATTTTAAATCATACATCCAATTCTAACAATCACAATCGCAAGAGTTGATATAATGCATTTTTATCCCTAAACATTGATGTCCCTTTTCACATATATGGAATGGTTTGCAAGAGCTAAGGCCCGAAATACTGACTTTTTCCAAATTATGTTTGGAAGGTGGGTTTCCATTTTCCGGTTGGTTGGTAACATTGTAATTAAATTCTAGTGGTTGGGGCTTGATCTGTACCATTTGACGTTAAATTTGATTGATGATACTAATAAACATGAACAAAGAAATGAATAAATAAAAGATGTAAATTTTATAATACAAATATTTCTGAATGCTGAACTTTATTTTTATTTTAATGCCTCTTATTTGTTTGGTTGAATTAAACAAAAATACTTATGTTTTTGATTTCCAAAATAAATTGTACTATACGATTTTTATTTTTTAAAGCTTATCTGAACCTAAGGAAAAGTACACTTAAGCAATGCTTAATGGGCTCTTTTTAAGTGCAATTTTACTTAAGAATATATTACCAAATTTTTTTTTGGTAATAGTTAGAAATAAGTGGATATTTCAAATTAACGTTTGATTTAGTCATAGTTAAAACATTTCAAGAGAAAAATGATGATAGTTGATGAACTTTTTCTGTGTTTGTAATTAGAAAGATGTTATCTTATTTATAACAAGTATATTATTTTTATGTGTTTAATAAGAAATACATAAATTATAATTCTCAAAACTGTTCACCAAATAATGTTTAGATTTTTAAAATGTGTAATGCAACTTTTCCTCTCAAAATTATATAAGCACTGGTTTTATCTAGTATTTTGGTAAAGGCTAATAAGAAGAAATTTCACGGGGAAGGGGTGCACAACCAAAAATTTCGGGGGAGGGGGTCTAACTAGCAATTTTTTTTTCAAGCAAATAAGTTAATATAAATATGTTGTTGTTAACATGACATTTAGGACACAGGCATAAAGTAGCTATGTTTTCTATAGCATAAACGTATATAGTTCTATATAGGCAAAAATGAGGGGTTTCCTCCTCTTCATGTTTCTTACGGCCATTAAAAAAAAGAAAATTGCAAGTAATACAGTATAAGTCTATGTAGAATAAATTTATCTCCAGGCTTTATTTCATGTACCCGGTACGTACAACTGGATTTAATTATTATTATTATTATTATTATTATTATTAGCAGAATAATTTATTTTTGAACTCAGAATTATGTTGATCACACTGAATTCATTTTTTTAAAGTTCTCCATATAATAATAAATTTTGCTCACATCAGACAAGCTTTTTAAGAAAGCAAATATTTGTAATGATTTACTTGTTGTACTTGGGCTTAAATAGTCTTGTCCAGTGTTTCATTGCACTTCCTTATTGGGGTCATGTAAAGGCTCTATCCATTTTTAATGCTTTTATTTCATAAATGCTTAAAACGGGGTATTCTAGATAAACAACTAAACTCATAAGATTCTGTAGACATATGCATACTTTTAAACATGCTTAAAAATCCAAAACTTTCACAGTATCACTGTCGTATCTAAAGCGGGACGCCATTGTGGCCCTTCGGGCCTTTGATTTATATTTTAAGTACCAGCCTAATTGTGTGTAACTTTCCTACTTTCACACAAGTGTTATGCATGTATTATGCCTCTTTTGTCACTAGCAGAAGTTTGTAAAAAGTTAGGCTCATAGTAAACAAAAGCTTTGAAATGATTGACCGTACTCAATTTACTATTTTCTGTTAAGCAAAGTTTTCTTTCTGTTTGTAGCGAGTTGCACTTTAAAATGTAATGAAAATCATCTCCGAGTTCTTTTAGATTACAATGGTGACAAATTCTATCTTGTCTTGGTATATTAAGCCAGCGTCCACTTTCAATTGGTAAATGATGGTCACGTAAAAAATTTATTTCGACCAGATCCTTGACACCGTATCTCGGACTTCCCTCAGGAATTTTTTTCAAATTATCATACACAATTGACCTATGTATGTTTGTTATTTCACACAATTTTGCGCCGAAGTTATTCCGCTTTCATATGAATTTAGGAGACGTTCTCTGTTGTCAATTTCTGACATCACTGTAATACGAAAATATGTTGTCTGCTAAAAGCATCGTCACGTGACGTCACATGAGAACAATGAAAATAACTCTAAAAGTAGCTCTTTTATTTTTAAATATGAAAATAAAATTTAAAAATTATATATTTAAATAAATATGCATGTGAAAAATATGCATAGAAAAATCCGGGATTTTTTTGCACCTTACTATATGTGAAGTGTGTGGGAAGACATATTATTATCATACCTTACAGATGCACATGGTGAAACACACGGGTGAAACATGTCAATAATAAAGGCTTGTCATGGTGAAGCGTCTTGGAAACAGATAGTTTAAATGAAGGAAATCAATAACAGATACTGATATCTTGCAATCTAATTAAAATTAGATGTTAGATCCACTCGCTACACTGCCATCTGACAACCCATAAAGGGTCACATCAGAGGTTAAATTCGGAACAGCTCTAGATTTATTTGTTTCAACAATATATATTGATTTTCCAGGCTAAAACTTGATTGGTAGATAGAATTTGACCTCTGACGTGACCCTCAATGGGATGTTAGATGTTCGTGTAACGAGTATGCGAGCGGATCTAACATCTAATTTTAATAAGATTGTGATGTTTTTGAAACCATTTTAAGCCATAGTCAAAAAAAAAAGTTTTACATATTTCCATTCGTCTTCATATTTGCAAAAAAGACAATATTTTATGAACTCGGTATTATTTTATGCTTGTACGTTGCAATTGAATCAAGTGTTGAATTAAATCACTTGCTAAAAAGGATAATTAAACATAATTAAAATGCATTTTTTGGACAAAACGTTCTGTAAATATAATGTACACGTTTGGGGTAGAAATTGAAATCAAGGAGCTAGCAAAAAAAATCTTTTCAAGGCAGGAAGCCGTGTTTATTAAAATAAAGTCAAACCTCACCTTCGGATCAGAAAAAAACGAATATTAGTTACTACTTTAATAAAATATTAAATATGGACAAGTCACACTCAGTAAAAGTTTACAGATGAAAACAAATATCAGAATATGTTAGGTTAGTGCTCTAAATGTAATATAAATATTACAATAATATACCAAGCAAGGTAAATTTCATGAGGAAGCGCAAAAAAATGTTAAGGAGGCTGGAGGGTCAACAAATTAATCCCAAATTAACCACCAGATTTAAATTATTTTTTTTTTCATACGGTATCTTTAGCTGTCAACTATCATTTGACAAAGAAAAAATTCATATATTTTAGTTTTAAAATTTGATCATTTTGTATATCTTTATATGGAGCTCTCCTTTTAAAGGAGATTGAAATATTCAAAAAATGGCTGCCACCCCCTAGCCTCGTTAAGATCAGAAAAATCACCTAAGAAGATTTTGACTGCATGTATTTTGTTTTTCTTCGTAAAATTCACTTTGCATTGTATATATTTTTTTTTAAAAGTTTATCTTACACTTTTATATAGCACCAAAACAACATAATTTGATTTTTTTTTTCATCTTTAAACCTGAGTGTGATTTGTTCATATTTGTTGTTTTATTATAATATTAACTAATATTTTTTTAGTCCATTTTATTTTCCAAGTCTAAGGAGCTGAATTTAATTCTCTACTTTTCTAAACATGTGATATAAAATTTAACTCTCCTCCAAAATAAAACTGTGTATCATCTTTATAAAGTATGAAGTTTTTGAATTGAATTAAACAGGTTTAATTGACAAAGTCAAAATGATCATACAAGTTCAGTAAATAAAATATAGTCCTCTCCTAATACAACATTTTGCAAAATTACCAATACATGTATAATAAAAACGTACATGTATATACATATGGTCTACTTCATACATTGTAGCAATAGAAAGGAAATAATTCTTTAAAGTAAATTTGAGATGGTAAGAGAAAAAAGTTTTATGATAGTAAATCAAGGTTTCAAAGATTGTACAAAAGTAGAAACATGAATTTATGACAATGTCTTAAAATATGCTCAGTATAAGGTGGTTAATCAAATTTTCAAATGATCATGATAAATGAATATTGTCAATCAAAGCTTGTTTAAAAATTTGACATAAAGCAACCAATGTGTAGTTCTCCTAAGCAAAGCTGTTGGAGCCAATGCATTACAAGCTTAGGTCACTGTTCCTGGTAGAACATATTAGAGCAGATTTGTTTAGTACTTCTATGTCCTATATATTAATCAAGATGCATGGAATGTGCTATTGAAGGATTTGTGATGTTGCATTGTACCAAGGTTTTAAATGCTGTAATTATAGTTAAAAAGAGACATGATTAATGTTGCTGGAGAGAAAAAAGTTCCCCTCCGCGACCAGGACTATTTTGCTCGGCTTCGCCTTAATGACTCTAAGGGATTATTTCCACGAATGATAATGTTAGACCTATATAAAAAGCGTTTGATACAGTGGATCATATTTTTGACCAAAAATCTTATGTAATAAATAAGACATTATGGGAATTGAAAATCAATGGTTTAATTAAGTCATATCTAACTGGCAGGTCTCAGGTGGTGGGTTGCGGAAGTGTTGTATCTAAGACAAAGGAAATTTCTTGTGGGTTTCCCCATGGAGTATTTTAGGTCTTCTATTGTTTTTATGCTATGTTAATGATATGTTCATCAGTAGAGATACAGACTGCAACTCGTTCTTAACTTGCAATTCTGGTCAGTGTAAACAACAACTGGATGTACAGATGAATTCACATACACATCAAAATGTTGCAATGCTAATAACAGTTGAATGATTTTTTTTTTTGACATTTGGAAAACTTTTTGTAACAAAACTGCCCCACAACCTACATCACTATCTTCAATTTGCAACAAACATTCTTTATCAAAGTCTGGTGATGAAAGAACTGGAGAGACCATGAGAATTGTTTCGATTTGTTGGAAGGCCTGTTGATACTGTTAGATTAAAACATTGAGATAGTATGTCTATACCTTAAAGGCCGAGGTTTTCAACCGTACAGTTTTCCTCAGGTAAGTTTGGTGTGGGGTGGAGCTTAATTGAAGCGACTGAGAAGCCCCGAGGGAACATAGGACAAGAGACTTAACCTGTTGATAGATATTACAGTGAAAATTCCAATTGATTGTTTGTTTGTTTTCTAAATTAACTTAAATAGTCAATAAATCAAGTAATCAGACTAGAATTGGAAAGTCTACAACAACGCAGAATTAAAGCAAAGGCTATTATGATGTACCGTTTTGTCCACTCCCTTGTTGCGATAGACCTGCCTCTCCAAATTCAGCCAAACAGGAGCAGCACAAGGGGTCACCAACACCGGTACAGGAATCCACTCTTCCGTGCCAACGTCTACATTAAATCGTTCTTTCCTACTACTGTAACGTGCAAGGGAGGTCACTGCCTGTGAACCCCCGCAGGCTCGTATAATTTACATTTCGGGGTGGACATGAATTCGTGGGTGTCTTCATACCTAAAAAAAAACGAAAATTAAACCCCCACGAAAATAAGTGATTTCACAGTATTAAGTTTATGCATTGTAAATCCATTGCTTCTATATTCATTATTTTGCTTCCACTTAAAAATGTTGCAAAAAATAAAAAAGAAATACTCTCGTTGAAATCCATATTTTTATTAACTTTAAGTTGTAAAGATTTTAGTATAGCAAGTATTCGAGCGGATCTTACATCTAATTTTAATTAAACTGCAAAACATCAGTATCTGTTTTGAATTTTTCATTTTATTTGTTTACATTTTTCACCCGTGTGTTTCATCATGTGCTTCTTTAAGGATTGAAAATAGTAATATGTTTTCCCACACACTTCACATATATACGATTTATCCCCCCTGTGAATCATCATGTGATTCTTTAAGGCACTCGAATCACTGAAAGTCTTCCAACACTGATCACATTTATACGGTTTATCATCAGTATGTACACTCATGTGTCTTCGTAATTCTCCTGGATAAATGAAAGCTTTTCCACATACATCACATCTATGAGGTCTGTCATCTTTATGCCTCCTCATATGTGTTTTTAAAAGTTTTGAATTCCCGAATGTCTTTAAACACACATCGCATTGAAAAACTTCGTCACTTGTATGTATCAACAAATGATCCTTTAGATGGTCTCGGGCACGATAACCCTTTCCACAAATCTCACATTTGTAAGGTTTTTCACCTGTATGTAGCCTCTTGTGGATTGTTAAGTGCCCTGAGTGACTAAATGACCTTCTACACACCTCACAGGTATAAGGTTTATCACCTGTGTGTATCCTCATGTGGACTTTCAAGATGCATGGCTGTCTGAATGCCTTTCCACACACATCACATTTATAAGGTCTCTCACCTGTATGTATCATAAGGTGGACCTTTAAGGTGCTTGTATCAGGAAACGACTTTCCACAAGTTTCACATTTATGAGGTCTTCTTACCTTACCTGTATGTCTATCCCTGTGATTTCTTAAAACTGCTAATTCTATGAAACCTTTTCCACACACATCACACTTATAAGGTTTATAACCTGTGTGTATCCTTATATGTACCTTCAAGTTATAGTATCGTTGGAAGGGTTTTTCACACAAATCGCATTTATAACGTATATTACCAGTGTGCGTCCTCGTGTTTTTCTGTAAGGTGCCTGATTGGTTGAATGTCTTTTCACAATCATCACAAATACCAGGTTCATCGTCAGTTTGTGTCCACGGGTAGCCTTTTATTTCTACTAATGCAGAGAAGGCCTTCCCACATAATTCACACTTTAAAATTTTTTCCCTGGTTTGTGTCCCGACGTGTCTCTTCGAGTGATCTAAACAAGTTGAACTGCTTGAAGCTTCCATATTGTTTAATCTATGGGGTTTATTACTCACATGTGTGTGGATTTGTCTTTTTACATGTACACTCCCTGTTTGATTTTGATCTGAATAAAAGTCCATTAAATTCTCACCATCTTCTTGAATATTTGAATTGGTTTGGAACACTGTGTTTTCTTTCTGCAATAGTGATAAGAAAATAGCTTTCAATTGAGGCATATTTCATGATACACGCTAGTGCCTCATGATAAGTAAGTCTACTTGCAAGTCAATGTGATTCAAACACTAATAATTCACACTTTACTGAAAAACATTCCTTATGGTTTATGGTTTGTAGAGGGGGAAACTACTTCCCAAAGAAGTTCCCTTTCCTTTTCCAAAACTGTTTTATAATAGCAAAACAATCATGGGCGAGATCTTTAACTTTTTAAACCAGATTTTCCGATATTTAAAAAAAGTTAAAACACAGTAGAGGCATAATCACAAATACATGCAGTTTAAAAGATTGTAAAATAACTACATGTAATGCATTGCGTCCGAGAACATGTAAAATATTTTTGGAAAGAATTTCACAAACATTTCGAAAAATTATCGTTGTCCTTATTCTACTGGTAATCAAGTATGAATTGGATATTGCATGTCAAATTTTTTTGACGTCATATAGTTACAGTGCTAATAACATGACGTCACAGACTCGAGATTCCTTGAACGCTCAAACCCAATTGAACACTGATTAATTAAAATTACTAATTAATATTTATGAGGGAGTAGTCCCAGAGTGTAGCTCTGATTTTCCAGGGAGTAGTCCTTAGATGAGGGAAATAGTATCTACTTGGAGAAATTTTATATAGAGTAATTACAGTAGAGGTATAATAAATCGTTTTACTTTAACTATAGACTCATTGTGACGTCACATTTACATGATTCCCCGTGCACATTTCTATGCTTGAGTGTGCACGAAAATGGAATTCAAATCCAATTCACAGCTGGCTTACTAGAAAACTAATAGCAAATGTAAATATTCCTTCTTGAGGTATTTCTTTGAGGAAAGTAAACGCAACAAGAGGCCCATGGGCCACATTGCTCACCTGTACACATCAGCTTTAGGAAAAAGCACAAATTAGCTCAGTATTCTGAAATTTACTGAAAGGGGGAGGGGGCTTGAATTTTATACTACTTGAGGAATTAAATCAACATGAAATAGATTTTTCCTGAATTTTAGAAAGATACTTTGTAAGAAAAACAGTTCTTTTGATATGAAATAAAAAAAATAATTTAACATATAACTAGATCACTGGCACTTGTTTCAGAAATATTTTTAACCATTGGATATTTAATAATTATACTATGACAGGGCTGAAAAATATTTCCGAAACAAGTGAACTAGATGTTCATCGCACTGGGGAACTCGAAAAGGGTTCTTGCGAATACACTGCATTGTCACAAGTGCTGGACATAACAAACTACGTAACAATGAAATGACGTCATATTTTAAACTGTTTTGATACTAAATTGCTAGCATCAATATAATGCCACAAAATGAAGTAAAACACTCAGATTGTTATTTATTCCATTGATTTCATTATTGATCATATTTTTATTTCATTTTGTTAAATTCTTTAAATCTTTTTTGTGCTAATTCTTTTTTTTAAATTTCTTAGGCAATATGCTTAAAAAATTAAGACAGTTATAGACCATGCTTAACTTTAAGCATATGCTGAGCATATACTTAGGAGTTGAGAAGTTTTATGCAACATATTAAGCAATAATAGTATGCTAAGTAAAATTTCAATCTGCTAAGCAGAAAAACAGTACTTAAGTATATGCTTAAGGACTTAAGAATTTTTATGCATACGAATCTGATCTTACTCAGAACACTGTATTTTTTTATCAGTCTTTAACTCTCCTTTTTTAAAGTGTAAACAGATATAACACACGTGCACTGGCGGGTTGGGGAGGGGGGCAGAAATCCGGCCCTACCATCTTAAGTCACCAAAATATACATAAAATTTATTAGTTTTACAATGTAGTACATTGCATTACTTTCACATTAAGTTTAGCTGAATTAAATTGAAAACTTTTTTCTATAAAACTATAAAGCCTGCCAGGGAGTTTTTCCGCTTACCCCCTTTGATCACCAACTCTATACCGCCCCCTTCTTTTTTCAAGATTCCCATATGCGCCACAAATATGTGCCTATGCAAGCTTATTAAGGCATATTCAATTGATTTAGAAGAGGGACTGGTAGATTTTTGTAACAGAATTGTGGTCTTGGAATGGTTGAAAAAAATACTGTCACTAAATCCGTGACATAGCATTTTTTTGAAAGAGGATGTTAGCCAGAAAGAAAAAAATTATTTACCCGAAAATACTCGACAAGCCAAAAAAAATTGTCCAAGCCCGAAAATCCTATTTCGGAGAGGGGGTCCGACTTCGATCAGTCCTTTTTTTCAGTTATACTACATTACCCCTAGTGGACTATACTTAAAAAATAAGTGGTGTGGGGGCTGTACTTTCAATGAACATTACATTTTCTAAAATAAGGTTATGTCTGGGAAAAAAGAGGAGGGGCTGATATTATGTGTCTATTCGTCCTACTCAATCGGGACCCCCCCCCCCCCCCCTCATTAAAACACGGTCGTCAACATTCATTATTATACTAGATATACAGCTCTCAGATAATGTAAATGTATTTTCACATCAAAACTTTTGGAATCAACATGATAAATGGTGAGCTAAAAAGAATTTAAAAATAAAATTTAGCATGTATTTTGAAAATTATTTATTTAATTTATTCATTTCTAATAATAAATAAATAATTTTATTAGTATCAACAATCAAATTTTCCAAATACATCAATTATATTGTACAGGTTTTGGACATCAATGGAAAAATATATTAAGTTTACATGTAATATATTTCATATGCTTGAGTTACTTCCCTTATACAGCATGTGCATATACATATATATAGTAATTTGGCGGGAAATGCTATTTTTAGATACTATATACATATACCTATCAAATGAGTATATGACTATGTGGGGTGTTTACCTTTCCATGCATCATTTTTGGTCAATTATACATTTGATTTGATTTGAATATCATTTTGTTATGTAATGAATACATAAATGGATTGGGCAGCAGGCATACCGTACATAAGCTTTCTTCGTTTATACATTATCAAAGTTACTCCTTTTTAAAGGTTTTTTCACTTCAGAAAATATAGAAAATATGTGTTATCTTTCTCTGTCAATATATTGTCTGATGGACCTGATTTCGGGAAACTTCAAAGTGACATACGTATCACTGTTGTGTATTTTAATGTCGTTCTGAAATACTTTATTCCATCCTTTATATTTTCTACACTATATAATGTATATATGATATCACCTGTATATGTCTTCATGTATTTCTTTTATCTATATGATCACTTGAATGCATATCCACACACATCACATTTGTATGGTTTTTCAACTGTATCTATCATTATATGGTCCTTTCAAGTATTAACAATGTTAACATCCCATTTTAATATAAGGTTTATGGCCTATATGTCTCCCCATGTGATTCTGTACATTTAAGGCCTTGGACCTCTTGAATGCCTTCCACTACTTCACATTTATAAGGTTTTTAACAAGTTTGAGTTTTTATGTCCTGCCCAGTTCTCTGCCTTGCCATATAGATCACATTTATGAGGTTTATAAAGTTAACACCAGTATGTGTCCTCCTTAAACCTGCCTTCCTGTAAATCATCTAATCTGAGAAACGCCTTTTCACAGGCTTAACTTAAGGCCTATCACCATTATGTGTCTTCATGTGGCTCTTTAAGTATTGTTTCTGGGAGAATGCCTTCTCACATTTTTCACATTTGAAAGGTTTATCACCAGTATGTGTCCTCATGTGTTTCTGTAAGTAGTGTGATTGGGTGAATGCCTTCTGACATACATCACATTTGAAAGGTTTATCACCAGTGTGTGTCCTCATGTGATTCTGTAAGTGTTGTATCTGAGTGAATGCCTTCCCACACAAATCACATTTGAAAGGTTTATCACCAGTATGTGTCCTCATATGAATCTTTAAGTTTGGTGACTGGATAAATGTCTTCTGACATACTTCACATTTGAAAGGTTTATCACCTGTATGAGTCCTCATGTGACTCTGCAAGCATTGTGACTGGGTGAATGCCTTCTCACACACATCACATTTAAAAGGCTTATCACCAGTATGTGTCCTCATGTGACTCTGTAAGTGTTGCGTCTGTGTGAATGCCTTCTGGCATACATCACATTTGAAAGGTTTATCACCAGTATGTATCCTCTTGTGTCGCGTTAAGTCAGGTGACCGACTGAAAGCCTTTCCACACACATCACATTTATAAGGTTTATCACCTGTATGTGTCATAAGATGGGCCTTTAAGTTGTTTGATTCAGAAAATGACTTTCCACAGATATCGCATTGATGAGGCTTATTTCCCGTATGCGTATTCATGTGCCTCTTTAAAACTGTAAATACCATAAAAGTTTTTCCACATACACCACATTTGTAAGGTTCATAACCTGTGTGTATCCTTATATGTATCTTCAAAGAATAAAATCGTTCAAATGTTTTTTCACACACATCACATTTATAGCGTATATTACCAGTTTGTGTCCTCTTATTATTGTGTAAGGTGCCTGATTGGTTGAATGTCTTTTCACAATCGTCACAGATACCAGGTTCTTCACCAGTTTGTGTCAGACACAGAGATACAGAGAAAACCTTCCCACAAAACTCACATTTCGAAATTTTATCCCCGTTCTGTGACCCAGTTTGCCTTTGTAATTGATCTGAGTTAGTGAAATCTTCCTTACTGTTAAATAAACCAGGTTTAGAACTTACACTTGCATTGATTTGTTTTTCTTCATCTCTTGTCTCATTTTCTTCTGAACAGCAGGTCTTCAAATTTTCAGTATTTCTCTGATTGGATTCAAACTGCCCCTTTTCCTTCTGCAACATTGACCAAAAATCAGTTTTAATGCTCAACACGGCACTATTTTCACTGTAGGATAAATAACACACAAAGACTAAATTATACATGCATTCAGGATTTTTTTTTATTTCAAAAACTTGGTTGAAATGGTTGAAATTCATGGCCAAGAAGCTTGAATGTTACATTACTTGAAGATTCATATCAATATAACATAAAACTTTCCTGTTCCTTAGAAAGATACTGTAAAAAAATCCCCATTGGGGACCCCTCTCTACCAGGTAGTTACCAAGGGATCATGATTGGAACAAATTAAATGTTAAATACATGAATTATTATCTCCTCTTAGAACAAGGTCTGTTCCTTCAATTGAACAGTTGAATCCCCTTCATGTAGGGATAATCTGTTGCAAATTAGGTTGAAATGGGCCCTGTAGTTTTCAAGGAGAATATGAAAATGTGCACACGACAATGACACAAACAAATATGACAGGGACAGACAAAAGGACACGATTGATTCAGTTGAGCTTTAGAAAAATAACAATCCAACATACATTTTATTTTGGGAATCAATCACATAAAAGTCTTTGTGTTGAATTCAACCAAAAAAAAAATAAGAGGCATAAAAATCAAAGTACTCCGAAGTACAGAGAGCCGGGCTCATTTAACAGAGTAGAATGAACTTCTTACATGAATCACACTTCTTTTTGTTAAGTATTTTTGTTTAATTCAACCAAACAAATAAGAGGCATTAAAATAATCAAAGGCCTGACGGCCTGAGAGGCGCATCGCATTGAGGGTATAAAACTTTTTTTTTTCTTGGAGATATTCAACATCAATATTAAGGGAATGAAATAATCCAGCAACAAGAATTTAAAAAATAACTAACTTTTTTTTTTGAGGTTAAAAAAATTGAGCCATGGCTCTGAATTTTAGCCAATCGATCAGGAGAGGAAAAACATTTTTTCAAAAAGATATATCGGTTATAATTCATTTATATTTAAATTGAATCATGATTAATTTTAATTGTATTTTAATTTTTTTTTAATTTTTATTCTTTGACTATTAGGAAGATGAAATAATGAATGTCAATATAGAAATTACTAGTAATGATTATTGAATAATATTATATAATTTCAAATCTGAATTATTTCAGTTTCTTTCATTATGTGCACTTTCATAAATATCACTTCCTTGTTTTTAACTTTTCCCCAATATAAATGCCACAATATATTACAAATGTTATATACATGAAATGTTCATGTAAATTATACGGGACTAAAATAAATGATCGGGCGTGGTATACGGTTTATTATGAACCTGATACAAAACCGAGTAATTCATAGAACGAGCTGTTGTTATGCAAATAGATCTTACTCCGCGCAGTGCACGTTTGTTGTTGTTTTCTTTCTTTGTTTTAATTGTTTATTTTCTCATTTTTCGTAACCTCTGTTGATTCAAAGTTAAAACAACATGTATGTGTGAGATTTTGTGTTATTAGCAGTTTAAAATTAACAATGGATATCGCCAACTTGTCAATGTAGATTAGCACTATTTTAATAACGTGTTAAGAATCAATATTGTTGAGTCCTTTGCCGCCGCAGTTTTAAACACACAATATATTGTGAGTCCGTGCAGTTGTGGTAAGCAGACTGTGACGATATAACGCACCCAGTGAATTCTAAATATAAACAATAACAGAACTCGATCCCTGTTTACAAAAACTGTGTACATAACACGAGTGTGCTCGGTTTGCTAAACTCTGTACGCATCTCTTAGTTCGGAATGATGATACTTGTGAAGGTGTTTTGCTTTCGAACATTTCTACTCTGAATAAAATTATTTTTCTTGATAAAAGTTTTAATATTTCTCATTAAAACACATCAAAATTACCACTTTTCCTGAGGATTAAGAATAAAGTTAAAATTTGTGAAAGTGCAAGGATGTGTCAATAAAACCCGCCAAAAAATTTCAAGTTTTAATATCTTTTAAATGAATTAAGATTTTTAATTAATTTTTGTGTGAAATGTTATTAAAATATATAACTTGTGATATTATACAGAAAAAAATGAGAAAATATTAACTTCAAATCTGTGTCCAAGTACCTTTAAAGTATTAACATCAGAATAAGACCTTTCGCACACATCAAGTTTTAATATGAGGTTTATCACTATTTTGTCTCTTCACGTGCTCTGCAAGTCCTCAGACGGCTTCCAACACATGTCAAAGTCTTTATAAGGTTTTTCATCAGTATGTTTTCTTATGTGTATCTGTACTTTTCCATCCCAATTGAATGCTTGTCCACACAGATCACACTTAAATAATTTATCACCTGTATGTGTCCTCAAGTGTTCCTGTATATTATTCGATTAAAGCCATTTCAACAAAATCACATTAATTAGGCTTATCACCTGTATGTGTCCTCAGGTGTCTCTGTAAGGCCTGTCACTGGGTGAAAACCTTCGGACTTACATCACATTTGAAAGATTTATCACCAGTATGTATCCTCATGTGTCTCTTTAAGTCAGGTGACCGACTAAATGCCTTTCCACAAACATCACATTTATAAGGTTTATCACCAGTATGTATCCTCATGTGACTCTGTAAGTCACCTGACTGATTGAATGTTTTTCCACATACATCACATTTATGAGGTTTATCACCTGTGTGTGTCCTCATGTGTCTCTTCAAAGAACCTGACTGTGTGAATGCATTCCCACAAACATCACATTTATACGGTTTATCACCTGTATGCGTCCTCATGTGACTCAGTAAGCATTGTGGCTGGGGGAATGTCTTCTGACATACATCACATTTGAAATGTTTATCTCCTGTATGTATCCTCATGTGTTTCTGTAAGTCACCTGACTGATTGAATGCCTTTCCACAAACATCACATTTATAAGGTTTTTCACCTGTGTGTGTCCTCCTGTGCCTCTTCAAGGAACCTGACTGTGTGAATGCCTTCCCACAATCATCACATTTATGAGGTTTATTTCCCATATGTGTTCGCATGTGTTTCTTTAAAACTGCTAATTCTATGAATGCCTTTTCACAAATACCACATTTATACGGTTTATCACCTGTATGTGTGTTCATGTGTTTCTTTAAAACTGCTAATTCCATGAAATTCTTCCCACACAAACCACAATTATAAGGGTTATAACCTGTATGTTTCCTTATATGTATCTTCAAGGGATAAAATCGTTTGAAGCGTTTTTCACACACATCACATTTATAGCTTATATTACCAGTATGTGCCCTTTTATTTTTTTGTAAGGTGCCTGATTGGTTGAATGTCTTTTCACAATAGTCACAAATATCAGGTTCTTTACCATTTTGTGTCAGAGAGAGAGATACAGAGAATGCCTTCCCACACAATTCACACTTAAAAATTTCATCCCCGCTTTGTGCCCCAGTATGTCTCTGTAATTGATTTGTTGAATCTTCCCAACTGTTAAATAAACCAGGCTTAGTACTTACACTTGTAGAGATATGTCCTTCAACATTTTCTTCTGAACAGCAGTTCTTCAAATTTTCAGTATTTCTCTGATCAGATTCAAACTGCCCCCCTTCCTTCTGCAATATTCACCAAAAAATCAGTTTAAATGCTCAACATGGCACTATTTTCACTGTAGGATAAATAACAAACAAAGACTAAATTATACATGCATTCAAAAGTTTTTAAAATTATTTTCTAAAACTTGGTCAAACTCGATGGCCAAGAGGTGAAAATTGCTCAAGGGTCGTGTCAAGAACATTGATTTATTTTTTCCAACAATATTTTTAGATGTGAACTAATACAAAACCACATTAAACATATTATAAGTCAATACTATCTTTTACAATATGAAATTCCATGTCTACTCTTTTGATGCACAGCTCAATTGGAATTTTTTGATTTAAAAACATTTTTCATGAAACACAACTTGAATATTTTTTTTTTCACTTTTGAACAAGAAATTCCTAAATTTTCTATTTTTTTTTTTCTCTCCCAAAACTGAACAAGAGGCCCATGGGCCTAGTATAAGTCACCTGAGTTTAATGCAACAACATTAAAAAAAATTGAATTTGATTTTGATTCATGTTTTAAACCAGAGGCCATGAAATTCACAATTTTGAAAGGGGCACCATTGCTTTTCATAAATGTAATTACACACTGGATCACTTTGATCACTTTGGTTACTTAATAACCAGATGTACAGAGTATCAAAGAGAAAATATATTTTCGGGTAACATATTTTAAATTTTAGAACTTATAAATTTGATTTCATCATGTCTTTTATCAATACCAAAGTGCATATATACAGTGGAGCCTCATTTATCTGGACGCTTTGGTTCCCGGTTAATTTGTCCAGATATATACTGTATATACCGCATATTTAGCGATTTGCAATTAAAAACAGGTAATTTATTTTTAACGAGATGTTATTTTAGCAATCTTAAAATGCATATTAAAAAAACTATTACAAATAAAACGCCATTAATTTTTAGTGATATTTAATTTTAGCGATCTCTGCACCCTCGCTAATAATGCCAAAATTAAATCCTTGCTAAAATTCTACTTATACGGTATGTCAAGTGTCCGGATACCTGAATCACCAGTTAAACAAGACAATAAAACATTTAAAAATTCTGTACAGATGAAAAATTGTCAGGGTACTGAAGCATCCAGATATCTGGCGTCAAGATATCAGAAGGTCCACTGTATCAAAGAATAAAATTATTTTCACACTATGTAGCCCTGTGGGGATCCAGGTTAGAAAAGGTCCTCAATACCCCCTTGCTTGTCGTAAAAGGGGACTAAATGGGGCAGTCCTTCAGATGAGACTGTATAAACCGAGGCCCCGTTTCACAGCAGGTGTGGCAAGCATAAGCCTTAATTTACAGCCCTTTACCAGCAATGGTGACGTCTCCATATCAGTGAAATATTCTGGAGTGGGACGTTAAACAGTATACAATCAATCAATCAGGCTATGTAGACCCCCCTTCCTACACATGCATGTAGTACAGTGGCTGGAACGTTATTGTTGACAAACAAAACGTGTAGAATCGTTCGTGTATCGTGAGTGATCGTTCGTTTAACGTGAAAGATCGTTCGTGTATCAGACTCAATCGTGTGCGTTTTCAATCGTGCGAGATCGTGCGTTTAGAATCGTGTAAATTTCGTTTTGTAAGTTTTTATCGGAATGTTATTTCTAAAATAAGCATTTCCCTTGTTTGTTTTTCTTAATTAATTAAATAAAATCAAAATAAAATGAAAAAGCGCAATTAAGATAATAGAATGCAGAACAAACTAATTATCGCTCATAAACAAGCAATCAAGTAAGTCGTACAATATTAAATTCTCGTCAAATAGCGAGATCAATATTGTGTTAAACCGTACTTAGATCTCTTACGCCTTTCTGAAAAATCTGATTTAATTATTATTTACTTCCTAATGTGGTCAAGATAATCTTGAAATCAATTCATTGAAATTAAATATTTTTTTTTCAAAGAAATTAACATTTCTCAATGCTTACATAGCTACATGTAGTTAGTCGACAAATATACATGCACACGGCATGATTTTCGGGAGTTTTGATTATCTTTGTTTATCTCTTGAGCTTATTTGTAACTAATTTATTTTAAATTTCTGCAAATAAAAAAGTTGAATAATTAGCAAGTTTATCAGACATTGACTAAATGGAAACATAAGGATAAAGGACAAGATAGGGTAAGAACAGTATTTGGCCCCTGATTTAGGGTGTCTTTCAGAATGAGCCAACAGTTTATCCATGAAAACCTGTTTTCACCCCTGCCACATAATGAGTGTTGGTTTTAAGATTTAGGAAATACAGGGGTCACAGTGAGGTCAGGAAATAGGTCAATTTTCGAAATTTCTCATTTTTATGCAATTTTTCACTAATTTTACAGCACATTTTCTTTCGGAAAACATAGAGCACACGCTTGCCTATCTACTAAATTTATATATTTTATACACTGATATCAGATGCAGTATATGTGTAAAAATCTCAGATAGGCAAGCGTGTGCTCTATGTTTTCCGAAGAGAAATTCACCCAAATATGATGAAATTCCACCGGAATTGAGGAAATTCGGGAAAATGTCCTATTTCTGCACCCTCTAGTGGCTGCCATGTAGGCTTTGAATCAAAATTAGTGCTTGTCTTGAAGTAAGCATCATTTTAACTTCTTAACTACAAACTATCACAGTTTTACCAGTGTTCTGATTTTTATATCAAATAAGGGGCCAGATTCGGCTGCTACCCTATCTTGTCCTTTATAATTATTATTTAAGGTTCATTGATACTCTGATAAGAGAGATAACTCTACAGATAAGAAAGATAACTTTCTGCAAACATTTTGTCATGAAATTCAGTAATCTGTCATGCCAGAGTTTACAGATCTCTATCAGAAGGACCATTTTATTATTAACTCAAGCAAACCTAACCCATCGTTCGGAGGTTGATTTCTAGTTCTATTGCTAGTATATTTATAAATTATTTTTAATTGTTTACCTAAAACATTTATACTCAGTTCCTTTAAACGGTGTAAATTGATAAAAAAAAATCTATCTCTAAACGTGTAAGTCTTTTAATTGTACAGAAATAACAGCCGGAGAATTGTTTATAAACATTTAATTAATATTTTATTTCATTAAAGAAGAATTTCAAGGGCGATAATGGAACGATAACTCTTGTTGATGGATGCATTTTATTTCACATGCACAGAAAACAATTTGATATTCTGATTTAAAAAGCATCGCTTCAGTATGTTTTCTAAAGAGAATTAGATAGGTATGAGAGTAAATATTATTTTTATATATACCTCATATTTCTAATTTAATTGTGAGATTAAAAATAATTGATCTTTTTAATGACCATATCAAATTTTCTTCAAATCATGATTTGACATATCATTCATTTCTGAAAAAGTAAGCAACGCTTCATACTTAAAACTATTTTTTATTTGAATTAAATGTTATAGTTGTTGCTGAAAATCAATGTTTGGATTTTAAAAAAAAAGTCGTGAAATGTGGAGCAGAGGGATATTGTCCCTTAAGTCATTCAATGCTGCCATTTTTGTGGAATCGTATCCCCCTTTCTTCATATCATGATATCCAATTCAATCAAATTATACGACCCACATACATGTACATAATCTAATAAAACAAACAAAATCTGTTTTCTTTGATCGGAGAATTACCTTAGAAATAATTAATTTTAATCTGAAATATTTAGTCTTGCATAATATTTAGTTACAGAAATATCATTTTCCATTTTTTTTTCAAAGTCTATGAAATAATATTAATAAATTTTTGAAATCTTAAATAAGTATCAAGCTTTATTTCGTTTTGAAAATATCAATTCCTAAATATTTTGAACTATTTTGAGTGAGGAAACGTGCGTTTGCGTTAACAATCGTGCAAGATCGTGTAACGTGTAGAATCAGGAACGTGAAAGATCGTTCGTGTAACAGGTTCAATCGTGCGTTAATCGTGCGGAATCGTTTGTGTAACGTGATCGTTCGTGTAAGTTGTCAACAATAACATTCCAGCCACTTGCGTGGGTTAATGTCATAAAGAGTTGACATAATGTAATGGAAGGTTGACACAATGCAATAGTAGTGTGGGTTAATGTCATAAAGAGTTGACATAATGCAATCGAAAGGTGACACAATGCAATAGTAGTGTTCTGCTATAAGGCAGTGACAGCGTTCCATATTTAAGCGAAAAATGATTGACAATCTTGAAACTTGCAAAGCCTTAACACTGCGACTGTGAATTAAAGTCACGCGTCGAAATTCAATGGCATTTATTTTTATCTGATAATTAAATAAATCAAATATAAGTCGTGCAGCATTTTTTTTCTTTTGAATTGTTTTTTTTTAAATAAAAATCTTAAACTTCTGATCTTACTCAGAACACTATATTTTTTATCAGTCTTTAACTCTCCTTTTTTAAAGTGTATACAGATATATCGTATAACACACGTGCACTGGCGGGTTGGGGAGGGGGGGAGCAGAAATCCCGCCCTACCATCTTTAGTCACCAAAATATACATAAAATTAATAAATTTATTAGTTTTACAATGTAGGACATTGCATTACTTTCACATTAAGTTTAGTTGAATTAAATTGAAAACTTTTTTCTATAAAACTATAAAGCCTGCCGGAGAGTTTTTCCGCTCACTCCCTTTGGTCATCAACTCTATACCGACCCCCTTCTTTTTTCAAGATTCCCATATGCGCCACAAATATGTGCCCATGCATGCTTATTAAGGCATATTCAATTGATTTAGAAGAGGGACTGGTAGATTTTTGTAACAGAATTCTGGTCTTGGAATGGTTGAAAAAATTACAGTAACTAATTCCGTGACATAGCATTTAGTTGAAAGAGGATGTCAGCCAGAAAGAAAAAAAATTATTTACCCGAAAAAAACTCGACAAGCCAAAAAAATTGTCCAAGCCCGAAAATCCTATTTTGGAGAGGGGGTCCGACTTCGATCAGTCCTATATTTTTTCAGTTATACTACATTACCCCTAGTGGACTATACTTTTCTAAAATAAGGTTATGTCTGGGAAAAGAGGGGGGCTGATATTATGTGTCTATTATTCGTCCTACTCAATGGGGAACCCCCCCCCCCCCCCCCCCCCCCCCTCTTACGAGTCATTAAAACTCGGTCGTCAACATTCATTATTATACTAGATATACAGCTTTCAGATAATGTAAATGTATTTTCACATCAAAACTCTTGGAATCAACATGATAAAGAGTTAAAACAATATAAAGATATTTTTTAAATCACATAAGAAAGAGTTGACATAACGTAATTATATATCCACATCACGGAATGGAGTTTTGACATAATGTAATAAAGTGTTGATATAATATGGAACACCGGGACTGTCTCCATAATATATGTTCATATTATGTTATAAACCTTTGTATCATTGTTTGAGAGGTTTTCCTTTGATCTCAGCCATTCATTTTTTCCTTGAAAATCATAGTTAGGGCTGGTTTGTAATATGCATCATTTACAATGAAATAAGTCCAGAAATATAAACCAATCCATGACTAAATTTTTCTTATCTTTGGTGCATCTTTAATAAATAAAAAAAGGCAAATATTTTACTAAGAAAAACCAATACATTTGTAGCTAAAAAGAAAATATGGACAGAAACTAATAGAGCACAGATTTAATTGGAATTAACTTTAATAAAAAAAAAAAAGCAATTAACATAAACATACATACTGAGTACCTTCATTCAAAATCAACAATAAACTTCAATGTTTTTCTATACCGGTACATTGCATAGAATTCTGAAGATACTAGTTCTCATATTTCAAATATTATCAAACCATTCAATAAATAGGAAGCCTGATTTGAATACAAGAAAAACATCCATTATAAATGGAATGAATAAACCATTGACTAGTTATCCCCTGCCAAGGCAGCAAAGGGGTTAGTCCCTGACATTAGGCCCCCCTCCTCTGATTCTTCCTCACTCTCAGAAGAGTTATCTCCCTTCTCAAACACTTCAGCCTGCTGAGTTTCTTCATCAGTGCTCTCCCCTTCACTCTCATCTTCATCCCTGACCTCGAATTTACTTAGCTCCTCTGATAACTGCTTAGTTTCCTGGTGGTGGATCCATAATTCTGAAAGACAAGTATTCATGTAGACCCAATAAGTACATGATTGTCAGAGGTAGACCCCCAAAAAAATTGCAATTTCTTTGGTCTTTTTGACTTGTAGAAAACAAAGTTCAACAATTTATGAAAGTGTCTATGACAACACCTTCTCCTAAAGATTGAAATAAATGTAGAGAAACCTCATATCTGTAGAATCTTGAGCTTAACTTTAAATGCAAAGATTTTTAAAAAAAAAAAAAAAAAGATTCTTAAAAGTGTTTAATGAACTTTGTCCAAAATTTTAATAAATAAGTAAGTGATTCCATTTTGTATAAAATTTAATATCTAATTAATGTCTGTAAAAAATCTTGCTTGAGTCTTACTAAAGAAGATACAGTTGTCCCAGAAAATCTTACCCTGGTCAGCAGTGTAGCCCGGAGGCCTCAAACAAAGGCAGATTCGGCCCACCAGAGCCATCCTTAACAGATGATTGGCAGCCCTGTAGGCATCTGGTCGAGCTGCCTTGGCTGTTAAAAACCCTTTTTTTAAGGCCCTGACGTCTCCATATCTGTGAAATATTCAGGAGTGGGACGTTAAATAGTATACAATCAATCAATCAGGCTATGTAGACCCCCCCCTTCCTACACATGCATGTAGTACCTCTGTCCCAGGGGCCAAGAAATTAAATAAATTTGGAAGAAGCAGCTTTCTTTGTCATAAATATATACTGAGATTGGAATAATACCCAGGAACAAAGAAAAAGATTTTCATAGAATTCATGCATTTTTCACTATGTAAACATTAGAGCCCCGCCCTAACACAAGAAGCCCTGACATCCTTCCTCTTCATAACTGTACCCAGGTGCAAAAAAGTTGCTTTTAAAGAATTTAATGATAACATGCATTTCACAATATAATCAAAAAAGCCCCACCTTACACCAGAATCCCAACCCATGGGTCATTATATCCACAATATATACTAGTTGGTTTATTTAATGCTTAGGAGAAGAGAAGAAGATTTTCAAAGAAAATTCATGTTTTACTAAAGTTAAACTTGGTTATAACGAAGTCCTAGGGACCAGTGAATTTAATAATAAATTGCTATATCCATCATTTGTATCCCTATAACAAATTTGTATAACCATTCACAATTTGCACGACTTTTTTTCCTTCAAATTTTTCTACCAAATATGTTAGGAAAGTAAATATTACAAACACATACCTTCAATAACAAAGGTTTTATTTTGAACTGAATTTTTTTTTTCATATACTAAACGAATTTAAAGTCAATATAAAGTCAATTCATTTTATCAAATTTTAAGATCTTTGAAAGTTTGTTATAAAAATGTAGATTTCACTATATTAAACCTCAAAGGGACTCAAAATCAGTTCGCTATATCTGTAAATTCATTCTATCAGAGTTCATTATAACTGTAAAATTTTACAATGATTTGTTTAAAATGTTGCGGGGAACCCAAAAGAACTTCACTGTTTCCGTGAATTCGCTATATCTGTGTTTGTACTAAACGAGTTTTACTGTATATAATCTATATAGCTCAGTCATAGTACTAGAACCCCTGACACAGGGGCCATGAAAATCTCAATTTTGGAAGAGGCAGTCACTTTCAACTCAACTATGCACTTGGTTAGTTATTATTATTATTCAATGCCCATGAGCAGAAAAGAAGAATTTCAATGAAATAATGCATTTTCACTATATAACCTATTTAACCCACCCTAGCACTAGAACCCTTGACCCTAGGGCTACGAATTTCAAAAAATTGGTAGAGGACAGAATGCTATTACAATCATGCCAACAGTTTGACTGCTTGATGTCCAGGTGTAAAATGAAGATTTCTAAAAGTTGGAATAATTTTAGTGGTTTTTGCTCCACTCCCAGGGAAACAGAGACCATGATATTCCAAATTTTTGTTCCACTTCACCCTAAGATGTAATATGCTAAACTTGGTTGAAATTGGTTTAGTGGTTTCAGAAAGCAGAAAATGTTCTAATGTTAGCACATGACAGATGATGACAGACAAAAATGGCTAGCATCCTTAATTGTCTGAAACCAAGATCTTTAATCATACAGCTGTTCTGGTAGTGTGCTATTCTTTCCATAGAATCGATGCAAATTTAGGCTAAGTAACATGAGTGAGGATCATTGTAATCATACCAGTCCTTCAAAATTTAAATTTATTTCAATTACATTGAAAATGTGTCAGGTTATCTAAGTAAATTAAATACAGTATTCGAGTCTTTGTTGATAGTATGTACTGTAAACCAACTTTTATTCGCGATGACTTTATTTCGCGATTTACCAGGGGTAAACTAGTTAGCGATGACTTATTTTCGGGATCAAGCTTTTTTCGATTTGTTTTAAATAGACAAAGTAACGCTAAGTACTGGTTTGCGGCGAGAAATATTTGCGATAACAAGGCTCTCGCGAACTTCGCGAAAACTTCTCGCACCCAAATAAAAGTTTATTACAGTATCTCAACTTGTTTCCTGCAAAAATTGATCAGAGCTTTGCAATAAACACAACATACATAAAATAATGGAAACTCTTGGAAATCATGTGCACCATTTAAATACAGAACCAAAGAAATCTTTACCTTCACTATTACAAGTTCTTGGTTTTCTTCCTCCTCCACTGAGTCAGGTGTCCCAAATGGCTCCTTCTTTACTACAACCAAGACAAGTAATGTGTTAGAATGCTACAACTTCTTTTGTAAAATGAAATCTGTCAGGCGCTCAAACATGTAAACTGAAGAGTTCTAGGTTGAGGGAGATAACTCTTATGTTTTAAATGTCCAATAACAATCATAGGGGTCCAGGGATGATGCAAATAGTTGATTTAGATAATATGGCTAATAAAATAAACTGTAACAATGCTTTAAGTTCTTTTTGTAAAAAGAGTTCCATCCAGTGCTCAAACATATCTCTTATGTTTTAAATGTCCGATAATTATCATAGGCGTCCAAGTACATTGCAGATATTTGATGCAAGTAAGTATGGCTATTAAAATATTGTAGAAGTACTTTTTTTGCATTGTATTATTTTACGCTTTTTATGTTGTCTAGGAAATCTGTGTAATAAACCCATTAGTTACACAGAAATTGAGATTATGTGGAATATGACCCCGTGGAAAAAAAAGTATGTCTATTGTTAACTGTAAGAATGCCCTTAATTGAATCAATCCTGTCACTGAACATGCTGAAGGCTACCAGTTCTAGGGGAACATTGGAGAGTCTAGCAGCTTCAAGTACATATAGTGTCATGTAGGATTTAGTATATGTTTGACCAAGGTCCTTTTAGTGTTATAAGTCTATACCTGTAACATTGTTTGGCCTAATCCAAAGCATGGATGCTATGAATTATATAAACTTTAATCTGCACTACCTAAAAATGTCTGCATGTTGTTAATAGAAGTAATCATAGATTTTCAGATGTTGGAACAAAAGGCCCATGGGCTGTATCGACCACCTGAGTAACTTTGGCTATGTTGTACTTTACCAAATTTTCCCCCTTGTAATACCTATTATGACCCCACCATACCCCAGGGGTCATGATTTAGGCAATTTAGAATATAAACTATCCCAGGATGTTTCCAAACAAGTTTCAGCTTTTTAGGTCCAGTGGTTCTTGAAATGATTTTTACTTATATCTAATGTAAAAATTTCATTCTCCATTGGGGAACAACCCAACCCCCTGGGGGTCATGATTTGAATGATTAAACAACAACACTATCCCATGATGCTTGCACATTACATAAATTTCAGTTTTTCAGAAAGATTTTTCACAAAATTTCCTTTATATTTTAATGCAAGTTTTTATTTTAGTGTGGTCTATTTGTGTGCCAAGTTATAATGGAATCATACTAAAACTTCAGGAAGAGTAACACTCAAAAATCATTTACAGACAGATGGACAGATGGGCAGTTAGAAAGACAGACAATGGACAACTTACTATCACATAAGCTAATGTTCTGTTCTCTGACCAGTAGAGCTAAAAACATAACTGGGCTTGGGAATGCCTAACAATTAACATTTACAATTTTAAAAAGGTATTGGTATTAAATATATTTGTGTTCAACAGTATTAGAAGTATCTTTATTTACATATGATTACATCCACTGAATATTTTCTCCTTTATTTCTTAAGAAAACGCATTGCATTTATCACTGCATGAACTACATTAGACATATCACCTTTACGGATTTCTTGATCAGTGGCTGTTCTATCAATGAAACATATTAAGACATTCGCATCATTATCACAATAATTAATATTAAAACAGAATGATATAAATATTAACAATAAAATGTCTTTCTTTGTTTGTTATTACAGTTAATTCTCAATAAATCGCCACCTTTTGTAATTTAGAAATCATGGCGGTATAACGAATTTGGCAATGAATTGAATTTCCATAATTTAGAAAACATTAGAAGAGTTACTGTTCTTAGAAATACCATTTAGCATTTCTATTCTTATTATTACATATACATATATATAAAACATATTTCTGATTGAAAATATTTCAAGTATTTTTTTTTCAAATGTACAATTTCACCAAAACAAAATGTGCAGTTATGAAATAAAGACAAGTACACGTGTATTGCATGTAAATCTGCATGTCTGATACATGTATTGAAAAAAAAAAAAAGCCAGGTCAAACGTCATGATATACATGTATTGCTGACAGTAGGTAAAATGAATTCTTGAATAAATTCATTGTTAATGATGCATTCACAATTTATATTGTATAATTATTTTTTCAGCAAATTTAAACTCTGCATTGTTTAAAGCAGAGATCATCAAAATCATGAAAATAATATCGTTATCGGCGTACTTTAACATCTACCGCTTTCGTGTCGAAGCTGTGACTAAACATGCTAAATGATTTTTATTAAACAGAAAGCAAAATTATTATAACAGTTCAAGTTAAAATTATTGTTGATTTATTTTTTGTTTAATTACTATTAAACAGAAAGCAAAATTATTATAACAGTTCAAGTTAAAATTATTGTTGATTTATTTTTTGTTTAATTACTTAATTGCATGTACCTTGCCTGGCTTTGCATGCTTATCAACAGGGATAGTGTCAACCAATTAGCCATGCTTCACTGACCACACGCACCTGTGATGGTATATCGAGATAATTGACACTTAAAAAGGGTTGTTTGTTGTGAAAACAGGATGGCCGACGTCAGTATGCAAAGAATAAAGTACGTTATTGGCTATCTGCGGCCGAGAAATTTTACTATTTTTAAACCACCATTATTTATGCAAGTCCCTTATGTTTCGTTTACAATAAGATCAAAGCTAAAATCAAATTATATAAAATTGACGTAATATGTTACAGTGACGTCATAATACCACACCAAACTGTGGTTGCTCAGTAAATACCGTTCAATTTAGTGAAAAATCAGTAAATGTTGATGAAATTGAATATGTTCCCAAGCATTAACCACTTTTATTTTTTGTGTATAAAATAATTGGTTAAAAATCTCCGTCCAGTGTTAAATTCGTGTCGGTTAATGAGTGGGAACAGTATTCATTTTTTATAAATAGTAAGTCCGGAAATCAAAATTATGCAACATTAGCATTCATTATTTTACGCTGATTTTTCACAGTAATAAGGTAGGAAACGAATTATTTCAACAGTTGTTTTAACATGTGAACACAAACAATATCATACAAGATAAAATCCACATATGTTTTTAATTATCTTTCAAGTTTATAAAATCCATTTAAAATAAGAATGAACCATTCTAGTGTCGGGAATTTTATTGATTGCATGGTTCAGAATGTACGTACATGTATATAGCGTTATATAGCGTTATACTTTTTCCTCAATATATGTGTTCCGAATTTTTCTAACCTTATTTACCTGTTTATTCCCCGAATGTTTACTCGAAAAAAAACAACAAGTAATTATCACACTCAATTAATTACTGTACTTTGCACAATTCATACTAGAGAATACCTGGCAGTCATTAATTACAACTGAAAAATAAACAAGATAAATATGTCTACTTAATCAATAAATTCACGATATTATCCATGAAATTGCTATCCTAACCGAGTAATTGTGCCCCTTAAGAAGCTCTTTTTTTTTCGAAGTTTTGTTTGATCTACGAAACAGGACATATTATAGAAGGGCAATTAAAAGCTACAAAAAACTTTATTATCATTATAACGAAACATTATGATTAGATATATTTACAGTGTCATTGCTGGCTGGGACATATGTAGCGGTAATGATTTGTAGTCGGCAATAGTCTTATTGAAAAAATAATATAGCGGAAAATGGAAATTTTCGTTATGTAACAGTAGTTTTGTTGACAATATGAGCACTGTGCATACAAGTTTATCTTAATTTATGCCAAATATTCTGTAATACCGGTTTTGTTCAAATGCCTAGAGTGTAAAATATATCAGCGATCAACTTTATACAGTCATGTAATTAAACGTTTACCTCCCCGCATCATAATGCTTGAATCTTGAGGGGGCTCGGAGTCCCCCCCCCCCCCCCCCCCCCCCCTCAGGTTGCATTTTCAGCATTATAAAGTATCTTTCCAAAATAAAAAAAAATCACATAGGAAAACACCCCATCTTCATGTGAAACACGGATTCCTATAGTAACAAGGTAACAAGGTAAAAAGCCATGAATTTGATTCAGAAGAAAATTGAATAAGGAAAGTCACTTCTCATACCACCCCCTTTCCCACAAAATGAGATTTTCTCTAGGCTATTCCTTGAGGTAATATTTGAGGAATACATCAGGCACGTAGCAAAGGGGGGAGGGGTTTGTGATATAAGGAAAATGTAGTATTGTATAGGTAAATGAAATTGATACTGAAGGAAATCTGCATTGAAAAAAAATTGGCTTCTACACCTCT
>PRKT01000066.1:1277490-1322548 GCA_003671525.1 Saccostrea glomerata | reverse complement strand
TGGAGAAGAAGATTTTTAAAGATATTTCCTATATATTCCTATGTAAAACTTGGGTCGGCCATTTTGGCCCCACCCTAGCCCCGGGAGCAAGATTTGAATAAACTTGAATCTACACTACCTGAGGATTATTCCACATGAGTTTCATCTTTCTTGGCCCAGTGGTTCTGGAGAAGAAGATTTTAAAAGATTTTTCCTATATATTCCTATGCAAAACTTGGGTAGGTCATTTTGGCTTCACCCTTGCCCCGGGGGTCATGATTTGAACAAACTAGAATCTACACTACCTGAGGATGATTCCACATGAGTTTCATCTTTCTTGGCCCAGTGGTTCTTGAGAAGAAGATTTTTAAAGATTTTTCCTATATATTCCTATGTAAAACTTGGGTCGGCCATTTTTCCCCCATCTTTGCCCCGAGGGTCATGATTTGAACAAACTTGAATCTACACTACCTGAGGATGATTCCACATGAGTTTCATCTTTCCTGGCCCAGTGGTTCTGGAGAAGAAGATTTTTAAAAGATTGTTCTTATATATTCCTATGTAAAACTAGGGTCGGCCATTTTGGCCCCACCCTTGCCCCGGGGGTCATGATTTGAACAAACTTGAATCTACACTACCTAAGGATGCTTCCACATGAGTTTCATCTTTCCTGGCCCAGCGGTTCTGGAGAAGAAGATTTTTTAAAAATGCCATTAATTTTTAACAAATTCATGATTATCTCCCCTTAGAAAAGGGCATGGCCCTTCATTTGAACAAACTTGAATCCCCTTCTCCCAAAGATACTTTGTGCCAAGTTTGGTTGAAATTGGCCCAGTGGTTCTTGAGAAGAAGATGAAAATGTGAAAAGTTTACGACAACAACGACAACGACGACAACAACGACAACAACGACGGCAGACAACGGACAAATTTTGATCAGAAAAGCTCACTTGAGCCTTCGGCTCAGGTGAGCTAAAAAGGTACCCTTATTAAATTTCAAAAAATAAATAAATGTTTTTATAAATACAAAAGAACAGATTTCAAACAATAAGTTCATTTTCAGTATATAAGTAGAACACCCAACCAACCCCTGACCCTGGGGCTTTGAAATTCCCAATTCTGCAAGACTAGGGTCCTTGCTCATCATAACTATAAAGGTAGTTCATCTGCTTTATACCCAGAGACAAAAAAAAATGAAAGATTTAATGTATTTTCATAAATATAATCAATTAAGCCCCGCCCCCCTAACACCAGAACCCTTGACCCTGTGGCCAAGGGGTCCGGACCCCCCCTGGAATTTACCAGGTTAAAAAATGTATATACATGATACATGTACTATAACAAGAAAACAGTTACCATGGACCCCCCTGGAAAACTCAGACCCCCCTCTGGTAAACGTGAACATGGGTGAAGTGGGTAGGATAAGTGAAAGATTTGAAGCAATAGAAGTCACCACTACCCCCCCCTTTTTTTTTTGCTTGTCAAGAAATTTCTGGGATTGGAATTTTTTTTGAATGAGGTGGACCCCCCCTGGAAAAAATTTCTGGATCCGCGCCTGTTATATATAATCAATAGAGCCCCACCCTAACACCAGAATCCCTGACCCTGGGACCATAAATTTCACAATTTTGGTAGAGGCACTCATGCTTATCATAACTACGCCATTAGTTAGTATATTTAATACCCAGGGGCAGAGAAGAACATTTTCAAAGAAATCATGTATTTTCACTATATATAATCAAAAGAGCCCTGTCCTGACATCAGAACCCCTGACCCCAGGGCCATAAAATTCACAATTTTGGTAGAGGCACTCTTGCTCATCATAATTATGTACTTAGTTGGTTCATTTAATACCCGGGAGCAGAGAAAATTTCCAAAGAAATAATGCATTAATTTTTCACTATATACTTTAGCCCCGCCCTAGCACTAGAACCCCTCACCCCAGGGCCATGAATTTCACAATTTTGGTAAAGGACTCAATGCTGATTACAATCATGCAAACAGTTTGACTGCTTGATGTCCAGGAGTAAAAAAAAGATTTTTAAAGATTGCATTAATTTTAGTGGTTTTGGCCCCACCCCTCAGGCCCAAAGGGGGCAGAGATCATGAAATTCACAATTTTTGTTCCCCTTCACCCATAAATGCTTTGTGCCAAATTTGGTTGAAATTGGTTCAGTGGTTGCAGAGAAGAAGCTGAAAATGTTCAAATGCTAACGACGGACGAAAAATGACGGACGGCAACGGACGAAAACGGATAGCAATAGGTCACCTGAGTAGACTGGGTTTACTCAGGTGACCTAAAAAGAATTGCAGTTACCAAACAAGATGTGTTTGTGAAACACTATGTGCCCGGCGGCAACAAAGTTCTAAAAGTAATTTTTAGCAAATAGGTCACAGTCATGGTCACGAGGTCATTGACCTTGATGTCAGATGAAAGTGCTTATAGAGTAAGCATACCAAATATGAAGTCTCTATCTCTCATATGTTAAACGTTATGGCGAAAGGTCGCAAAAGCTATTTTTAGCATCAAAGTCAAGGTCACTAAGTCATTGATCTTGGTGTCAATTGAAAGTGCTTAATTAGTGGAGTATGCATACCAAATATGAAGTCTCTATCTAAAGTTATGGCGAAGATTATAGTTGACAACAGACATACAAACAGACAGACAGGACAAACACAATATACACCCCAAAAAACTTGGGGCGCATAAAAAGTTGCCATGTGCAGTCCTTGTATCATCTAAAAGTAGCACAGTTAGAATAATATGCCTAAACATACAAACTCTGAGAAATAAATTTCTTTTCTATTTTCCCATTTTGATTCTTGTTATTATACATAATAACAAGAGGCCCAAGGGCCTTGAATCGCTCTTCTGATAAATTGTACAACCTATCACATGTATTTGAAGCCTCTAACCCTAAGTATCCTATCAAAGACCCAAGTTGCATCACCTGACAAAGTTTGATGATTCTTAGCCAATTAGAACTACTTTTTGGTCTACATTCTTGGAAATCACAAAATGCATCAAGTGACAAAGTTTGATTATTCTAAGCCAATAAATACCTAAGATACTTAAATATAGCCATGAAATGTCGAAAGTAGGTCATCATGACCTACATTTTAGTCGACATTTTTTAGAGTCCCAAGATGCATCTGCTGACTAAGTTTGATAATTCTAAGCCAATAAATACCTGAGATAATCAAAAGTAGGTCACTGTGACCTACTCTTTGGTCAACATTCTCAGAAAACCCAAGAATCAACTGACAAAGTATGATGATTCTTAACCAATAAGTACCAGAGATGCTTAAATATAGCCATAAAATGTCGAAAGTAGGTCATCATGACCTACATTTTGGATGACATTTTTTAGAGTCCCAAGATACATCTGCTGACCAAGTTTGATAATTCTAAGCCAATAAATACCTGAGATATTCAAAAGTAGGTCACCATGACCTACTTTCAGGTCGACATTCTCCGAAAATCCAAGATGCATCAACTGACAAAGTATGATGATTCTAAATCGTTAAGTACTAGAGATACATAAATATAGCCATAAAATGTCAAAAAGTAGGTCACCGTGACCTACTTTTTGGTCGACATTCTCCGAAAACCCAAGATGCATCAATTGACAAAGTTTGATGATTCTAAGCCAATAAGTACCGGAGAATACTTAAATATAGCCATAAAATGTCGAAAGTAGGTCATCGTGACCTACATTTTGGTTGACATTTTTTAGAGTCCCAAGATGCATCTGCTGACCAAGTTTGATAATTCTAAGCCAATAAATACCTGAGATATTCAAAAGTAGGTCACCATGACCTACTTTTATGTCGAAATTGTCCGAAAACCAAAGATGCATCAACTGACAAAGTATGATGAATCTAAACTAATAAGTACTAGAGATACTTAAATATAGCCATTAAATGTCAAAAGTAGGTCACCGTGACCTACTTTTTGGTCGACATTCTCCGAAAACCCAAGATGCATCAACTGACAAAGTTTGATGATTCTAAGCCAATAAGTACCAGAGATACTTAATTATAGCCATAAAATGTCGAAAGTAGGTCACTGTGACCTAATTTTTGGTCGTCACTCTCCGAAAACCCAAGATGCATCAACTGACAAAGTTTGATGATTCTAAGCCAATAAATACCTTATATACTTAAATATAGCCATAAAATGTCGAAAGTAGGTCACCGTGACCTACATTTTGGTCGACATTTTTCAGAGTCCCAAGATGCATCTCCTGACCAAGTTTGATGATCATAGGTTTGAAGGTAATCAAAATATGCCTTTTAAACAATTTGAAAACAAATGCCTGCAAAATTCTAAAAGTAGGTCACAGTGACCTACTTTTTCTTAAATATGTTTTAAGGTCCCATGATGCAGCAACTTACAAGATTTGATGATTCTAACCCTTTCAGTGCCTGAAATAATGGGATTAAATGTTTTGAAAAGGATAAGTCATAAAGTTCAAAAAGTAGGTCACGGTGACCTACTTTTAAGTTGACATTGTTCAAGGACCCAAGATGCATCAACTGACTAAGTTTGATGATCATAGGCCTTAAAGTATCCAAAATATGCCTTTAAATCAATTTGAAAACAAATGCCCGCAAAATTTAAAAAGTAGGTCACCGTGACCTACTTTTGAGTTAACATGATGTGAAGTCCTAAGATGCATCAACTTACAAGATTTGATGATCCTAGTCCTTATAGTAAGCAAAATATGAACATTTTTATTAATTGTAAATTTAGGTCAACTTTAAAGTGACCTTGAGACCACGCCCTTTGCCCCAGGGTCATGCCTTGAACAATTTTTAATCTTCAACATATCCTGATCCTTGTATGTAAGTTTGGTGAAAATCTGCCTGGTGGTTCTGGAGAAGAAGATTTTTTAGCAACCAGTACTTTTTGTTTTGTTTTCCTGATTATCTCCCCTTGATTCAGGGTCCCAACCCTTATTTTAGTATAAATGGTAGCCCTTGGGCCAAGGATACCCTGTGACAAATTTGACACTGATTGGCCAAGGGGTTCTTGAGTTATGGCCCATATTCTAAAAAGTTAACGCACACCGCACACCGCACAAATGGCCATAGCATTAGCTCTTTGAGCCTTTGGCTCAGAAGAGCTAAAAACTCAGGAAAATAACTTTTTCCCAACATATTATTTCCACAATTGTTTTTTTTTTTTATTCATTTTTTTTTTTACTTCAGTCAAAAATAAAATTAAACATTTGCCAATGTTTTCCTCCTTTTACTTTTTAGTTTATTATTCATTAAAAAATATGCTCACAATGATTGGTACATGTATAATAATTAAATACTGGTGATATTTTTTTCTCAAATTTTCCATTAACCAATTAGAAGATATTTTTTCCTCTAATTAGAAACTTTTTCTTCACATCTTGCAGCCATGAATAAATCTAAATATTTTTCCTAGGAGGTATTCATTACATCAATAAGTCATAGATTTATAGGCATTAGTTATTTAATTATAATCTAAATTTACTTAAAATACACACATACTTATATGTACTTTTAACTTCTCAAAACCGTCATTATCGCAAATTTTTCACAATAGGATACAGAATGTACATTTGCTAATAATAGGATCAAGCAACTTTTTATATTTACGGCAAATAACTGTTACTATTCATGAAAAATTTTTAAGATTTTGAAATTATCCCTGTATTTTATAATGATTTATTTTTACAATGATTTCAAGTTCAAGCTGCTGTGCATGTGACGTACAACATATCGTAGATTTTTACAAAAGACTGCCTGCGAGATTTCTGCTTGTTTGATATTAAATGAGTCTGAAATTAAAAAGTTTAACAATTATCATTAATTACTATTGATATTGATTTATTTACAATGTCGAATTCTACTAATTTTATGATGTACAGTAGGCCATCAAGCTGTACAGGTAATACCCATGGACTTCCTGTGTAAACTGTTTGTGTATAGGAATTAGAGTGTCCCACGGTCTGCACGGCCGTTTATGCCTCGGTGTGCCATGCATGTAAAATTTAGTCCCTCCCCTTACCTGAGAAAACTGTACGGTTAAAAATCTCGGCCTTTAAAAGAGGCAATGTTATTACAATATGTGCCTTAGTCTGTTTTTATCAAACGTTTTTTTTTTAAAAATCAACCATAATTTTCATGCGACTTTTTGTCTGCTTTTCATAAAACAGAAACCTATTCTAAAATAGCTAGTGCATCGATTTACCCAAAAGGACCCAAGAATGCGGGTGGGTACGACCCGATTCCTTGTTCGACCCGCGTGGTTTCGACCCTTTTCCTTGTTCGACCCGAGTGGTTTTGACCCGAGTGGTTTCGTTCCGAAGCAATATTAATTATAACAATTTCGATAGTTTAAAAACATTTTTGGGGGTTTAATTCAAAATATTCAGATTTTTTTAACCGATCGTGACTGTTTATTCATTATTAAAAATATTCCTAATTAATTATGTTTATCTAAACCTTTTATTATTACATTTATAGACAATAAATTCGTATATTATCCCACAAAGGGCTGATTAGTTTTTAAGGAAAATGTTCAAATATTTATAAAGTATTTATAATTTATTTCAAATGAAATTAATTGCATCCTTGTCCTAAAATCAATCTCAAGTTTACTATTGACTTCAATGTTGTCAACCAATAATTGACACGTATCCCTCCCTGAAGCCATACAGCTACCTTGAAACCATGTGTAGATACCTAAGGTATACACCATACCTTTTTGTGTGAACCCCTTTATTTACCTGTATGTATATAATTATAAGTAGGTCGAAACCACTCGGGTCGTTACCACGCGGGTCGAACACGGAATCGGGTCGTAACCACTCGACACCGGACCCAAAAGGAACCCAGAGGGACCCAAAAGGAACCCAAAAGGACTTTAATTAATATATCATAATACATTGAAAATTAATAATTTGAAGTAAATTACAAATATTATATTATACATTTACATAAAAGTTTGCAAAAACATACTAATATTGTTGCAATTGTAACATACAACTTTTATAACACATCAAACATTGAATCTGGTCAGGTATGCTTTGATTTCTTTTAGCTGAAATGAACAAAGTATTAATCTACTTCTCCTTCTGTTTTACCATATCTTACTTTATGATATTAAGAAATGAAAAAAAAAAAAATTATTTCATGACATGTTCTAGGCATATATACTAACGGGGGTGATACCAGGGTTGGGTGGGTCAGGGTTCGGTGGGGAACCTCCCACCTTCACCCAAAAAACACACTTTCCACTCAAAAAAACTAGTTTTAGATTTAATAAAATATGAAAATGTTTATTATATATATATAGGATCTCCCATGATTTGTAGTTGGATATGATTTTTATCCAACGAGTTGTGTGATTTTTATCCCCGAGCCTTGGCGAGGGGATAAAAACACACAACGAGTTGGATAAAAATCATATTCAACTACAAAACATGGGAGATTCTTTTTATCCCATGTTTAATGCTTCACAACCGATGTTTAACACTGTTTTATATAGGACTCTGCTATATTTTACTTCCTCACGCTAACGCAAAATCCATTGTGACGTCATAACTGTGGGATATGAAAACGATATCCCATGAGCTGTATCCACGGGATAAAGGTGTAATCATGGGATAAATCCATTTATTATCTATATTTCAAGTCCTTTTGGGTTGTAATCAATTTCCTTTTGGGTTCTTTTCGTTCCTTTTGGGTAAACCGACGCACCGTAAAATAGCTAATTAAAGCTAAATAATATAGGTATATAAATTTGTATAGGTTAATTAAGCTATTATAGATAGTGATTTTCCTGGACCTGTTAAAATCTACCCTGACCCTGGACTCACACCACGTGACGTCTTTCTAGTCTTTTGCAGTTGACCTCATTTTATACAGAACATGTTTATGTAAGGACTGATAGAATAATCACATTAAACAGAAGATATAGACTTAATATCATATGATTACCTGCACCGTCCGATGATCAGAGACAGACCGATCTGGTGTATCATTGTATGCACCTTTCGATCTGGCTTTGTGTACGAAGTACAAAAGTCAAAATGCCGAGCCCGATCATAATGAATCACAGTGGTTTCGCCCTAGGCATATTGGCCCCCTCACTTTTGACTACAGTAAAGTGATATCAGGACATGTAGTATTGTACGTAGAAAATTGTTCCTGAAAGAAGGTGGCATCGGAAAAAGGTTGGCTTCGAGCTGTCAAAAATGGCGCGATCGTACCCAAAACAGAAGTTGACCAAGATATTTTTCTTACTAAATTCCATTTTAGTAGTGAATGTGCAATCTCTGACTACGAAGAAAATGAATGGAAACTGCAAATAATTGCATTTTTTTAAGTTCAAGGGGCATAACTCTGTCAAAAATGGCACGGTTGTACCCAAAACATTACTTTATGAAGTATGGGGATTTGATAATTATAACAATGTCAAAGAAAGTTTATGTTTACAATTTTCCAAAAAAAATTCTAAATCTGAAAACAATGTACCCTTATTTAGGTTTTATATGGTAAACTAGGTAGATATCCAGTAGAAACATTTTTTTCAGTCCAGTTATTAGATTTTGGCATAGACTTGTTTGTGGTAAATAAGACAAAATATCTTTTCTTTTTAATGCAGTCTAAGTGGATTAATTATGTTGAAAAAAAATAATAAATGAATATGGAATGTCTGAGTTGTGGTCGCAACAGTTTTCTCCAAAGAAAATATTGGCGTCAAATTTGGTAAAAACTAGATTAATTGATCAATTTCAGCAGAATTGGCATGCCTATATTTTTGAGATGCCAAAAAAACTTAATCATAAGATATTTACCTGTAAATTAGAACATATTTTTGGAAATTATTGGATATATTGAACCCCAATGGCAATCAAGTAATGAATTAAATGGAAAAGCAGGTGTCGCAATATTACTGAAAAAATGCTATATGTTTAGTGTAGCAGAAATACCAATTGAGTCATCAAGAATCATTGCTTTAGAATGTAAGATGAACGATAATGAGAGAATTTTTATTGTGAGGGCATACCCCCCAGGAGAAAATAATATTGAAATATACAGAGACGAACTTTCAAAATTACAGGATTTTTACGATTACTATCCAAGGTATGGCCGGTATGTCGTAATAGCGGGGGAATTTTAATGCTAGTTGCTTAGAATTAGATAATGGGCGCTGTAACTTCTACAAGTCGAAGGCACTGAGGGATTTTGTAGGACGAAATAATCTAAGGTATTTGCTTGGTAGCTTAGAAACGAGGGAATTGAAATACACATTTACAGGTACCCGGACAATGTTACACTATATTTTTTCAGATGCTAATTGTATACGTGTCTCAGATCCTATGAAATCCTTGATGAGGGGACGGCCTCAAGTACCTCTGACCACCTTCCGATTATAGCAGTACTAGATATAGAGAGTAAGCAGCATCGTCTGATATTAAAAACAAATCTCATGCTTTGCACAAAAGAATGACTGCACTTAAGCTATGAGAGTTGGAACCCGGTGTTTTGCGCAAAATAAAATTCCAAAATTCATTCAATTTATGTTTTATAGGTATTAAACAATATCTTAAGAGCAGCTTTTGGTATATTATATAACATGAAAGTATTAAACAACAATGACGAGCGACACCAGCTTTTGAGACGGGGGTCTAGTAGTTTTGTCTCATTTCTATTGTTATTCATATGCATACCAGTTTTCAACGACTTTGTTTACATCGAGCCGCAACTTGTTCATTTTTCTTATTTGCACAGAATGTGTATTTTAACTTAAACTTATACATATCCAAATTACAATGTTGTTCAAGTTGCGGCTTATATCTAATTTTAAATAAAAATATCCCCAAACTAGGGTCGAGATAACTACTAAATTAACCTGTCACCGTGCATCAACGATTGATATGATAATCACCTTAATCACGTGACATTCTGCTGTTCGATACGCTTATGCTTTCATTGAACATTTCATTGTGTGTAAGTCTCTGTTGTGATAGTATCTATTGTACTTCAAACTATGGGATATTTTTGCGCAAATTTTAATAGAGTTTGAAGATAATATGTCTCTTATTTAACTTTATGCTTTACATTAATTAGGGGTGTTTGGAAAGAAATCTGGTATTGACAGTGTCAATAGTAAGTACGAATATCTATAGGCTTATGTCGCCTTTGTATTATGGTCTGTAGAGCGAGACATCTACCCCATTCTTTATCATCAGAATCGTTTCATAACTGTGCACCATAAAATCAACAAGATCTCTCTCTCTTCTCCATTTAAATTCGTAGTGTGAAAAAAATCATATGTGCTAATGTTTACATTCCACAACCATGCGGTTTAAATGACTCCGCCTATATTTGCGGATACCTTAGATTTGAAAGTGGTCCCGTTCAAATTTCCGGAATTTAAAGCCATATATGGCGTAACTGATCAAAAAAAATATTTTTGAAAAATACAAAATTAAGTAAAGAAATATAGTTTATACATTTAAATTAAAGCTTTTCATACAATTCTGAACACGGAGAACACCTCGTTTCACCTAATAATACAATTTTATCTTCTCTATAATGTGTTATTTAAATCTTTTGTATTTTCTTCCGAGCCGGAGAAAATTCCCAGAATCCAAATTAAATTGCGATATCTTAATAACGCAACTGACTTAGATTTTGTAATTTACGGAAAAGTTCTATCTTTATATAAAGTATAATCATACAAATAATAAGTTCTCATAATTTTAGTCTAATAATTTTCATTGTACATACGCCATATATGGCTTTAAGGCTTTTACATGTTCTTTTCAATTACATTATCTGTAATTATAGAAATATGTATGACAAAAAATTCTAGAAATAAATATCACAAGCATGTGCTTGCACATTAATCATAGATTAATTTATTGATATATTGTAATGTAAGGCTTAAAATGAGTAGACAAAAAGGTTCTAACTCTCATAGCTTAAGTGCAGTCATTCTTTCTAACGACTCGATCTATATTTTCGCAGGTCCAGCACAATACCCCGATAAAGGTATATAGCTTGATAAAGCTATATAGCTTTATCAAGGTATTTAAAATACCTTCATCAAGGTATTTTATGTAATGAAAATTCAAAATAATTCTTCAAAAATTAAATACTGAAAGTCGAGTTCTGAGTTTTTGACAGTGTGTCTATTCGTGCACGAAAAACACTCTGGTATCTAAAAGAAAGCATAAAATAACGTCTCCTCTTATACGACACGTTTTTATACTGATTTGTTTGTATTTGAGTACTTTACATGCATGGGTGAATTTACTGACAACAACTCAGAACTCGACTTTCAGTTATTAATTTTTAAAGAATTTTTTTGAATTTTCATTACATAAAATACCTCGATCAAGGTATTTTAAATACCTTGATAAAGCTATATAGCTTTATCAAGCTATATCCCTTTATCGGGGTATTGTGCTGGACCTGTTTTCGTACCAAACTGAAGTTTGCCGTCAACTAACAAGAGGCCCAAGGGCCTTGAATCGCTCTTCTGATAAATTGTACAATGTATCACTTCTATTAGAAGCCTCCAACTCTATTAGTATCAAAAGACCCAAAATGCATCAACTTACAAAGTTTGATAATATTTAGCCAGTTAAGACTGAAGATATAATATAATAATAAAATACCATAAATAGGTCACAGTGACCTACCTTTTGATTGAAATTTTCTGAGGACTCAAGATACATAAATTGACAAAGACTGATGATTCTAATTAAATAAGTACCTGAGATATTCAAAAGTAGGTCACCATGACTTACTTTTTGGTCAACATTCTCTGAAAACCCAAGATGCATCATCTTACAAAGTTTGACGATTCTAAGCCAGTTAGTACCAGAGATAATTAAATATAGCCAACAAATGTCAAAAGTAGGTCACGGTGACCTACTTTTTGGTCAACGTTATTCAAAAACCAAAAATGCCTAAACTGACAAAATTTGAAGATTCTAAGCCAATAAGTACTCGAGATATTCAAAATTAGGTCACCGTGACCTACTTCTTGTTGGACATTCAATGAAACCCTAAGATGCCTCAACTGACAAAGTTTGATAATTCCGAGACAATAAGTACCAGATATAATTAAATATAGCCATAAAATGTCAAAAGTAGGTCACAGTGACCTACTTTTTGGTCTACATTCTCCAAAAACATAAGGTGCCTAAACTGACCAAGTTTGATAATTCTAAGCTAATACATACCTGAGATAATCAAAAGTAGGTCACCGTGACCTACTTTTTGGTCGACATTCTTTGAAAACCCAAGATGCCTCAACTGACAAAGTTTGATGATTCTTAGCCAATAAATGCCTGAGATACTTAAATAAAGCCATAAAATGTCAAAAGTAATTTTTGGTCGACAATCTCTGAAGACCCAAGATGCATCAACTGACAAAGTTTGATCATTTTAGGTCAATAAGTACCAGAGATACTTAATTTTAGTCACAAAAGGTCAAAAGTAGGTCATCATGACCTACTTTTTGGTCGTAACTATCCGAAAACCCAAGATGCATCAACTCACAAAGTTTGATCATTCTAAGCCTATTAGTACTGGAGATACTTAAAATAAAGCCATAAAATGTCAAAAGTAGGTCACCGTGACCTACATTTTGGTCGTCACTCTCCGAAAACCAAATATGCATTGACTCACAAAGTTTGAAGATTCTAAGCCAATAAATACCTAAGATACTTAAATATAGCCATAAAATGTCGAAAGTAGGTCACCGTGACCTATATTTTGGTCGACATTTTTCAAAGACCCAAGATGCATCTACTGACCAAGTTTGATGATTGTAGGTCTGAAGGTAATCAAAATATGCGATTTAAACAATTTGAAAACAAAAGTCAGCAAAATTCAAAAAGTAGGTCACAGTGACCTACTTTTTCATAAATATGTTTTAAAGTCCCAAGATGCATCAAAGTACAAGATTTGATGATTCTAAACCTCACAGTGTCTGAAATAATGGGATTTAATGTTTTTAAAAGGATAAGTCATAAAGTTCAAAAAGTAGGTCACGGTGACCTACTTTTAAGTTGACAGTGTTTGAGGACCCAAGATGCATCAACTGACAAAGTTTGATGATCATATGCCTTAAAGTGTCCAAAATATGCCTTCAAATCAATTTGAAAACAAATCCCCGCAAAATTTTAAAAGTAGGTCACCGTGACCTACTTTTGAGTTAACATGATGTGAAGTTGTAAGATGCATCAACTTACAAGATTTGATGATCCTAGTCCTTATAGTAAGGAAAATATACAAGTTTTTATTATTTGTAAATTTAGGTCAACTTTGAAGTGACCTTGAGACCACGCCCTTTGCCCCAAGGTCATGCCTTGAACAATTTTTAATCTTCAACATATCCTAATCCTTGTGTGTAAGTTTGGTGAAAATCTGCCTGGTGGTTCTGGAGAAGAAGATTTTTTAGCAACCAGTACTTTTGGTTTTGTTTTCCTGATTATCTCCCCTTGTTTTAGGGTCCCAACCCTTATTTTAGTATAAATGGTAGCCCTTGGGCCAAGGATACCCTGTGACAAATTTGACACTGATTGGCCAAGGGGTTCTTGAGTTATGGCCCATATTCTGAAAAGTTAACGCACACCGCACACCGCACACCACACAAATGGCCATAGCATTAGCTCTTTGAGCCTTTGGCTCAGAAGAGCTAAAAATAGGGAACCACTTGAAGTACCAGAAACTTTACCAGAAATAAATGATCTTCATGGTTCCTTTGTTGAATGCTTAATTCAAGTGCAAACACTACCCTTCCCAGATCTAAATTCAACCCCCACAGTAAACCATACTGGACTGAAGAGGTGAAAGAGGCCGATGCGCAGGAAAGGAGGATGAGAAGCAGTTGGAATGTGGAAGGAAGGCCTAGGGGGATGCATTACCAGACTTATTTCAACTATAAATGCGCAAAAAGACAATTTCGAAAATGTCAGACATTCGCCTTTGAACAGTACATCAAAATCACTTATACCGATATTGATCAAGCAGCTGGGTGCGATGCTCGGCTGTTTTGGAAACTAATGAGTAAACAAAAACCTCGGCGAGAACAGATTATATCCAGAGATAACAAAGGAATTAATAACTGCATCTACTCCAGAATCGGAATCTGATGTTTTTACAGAGTATTACCGTGACATTTACACTCCGATTTGTTATACGAAGATGAACACAAAAAAACATGTAGAAATAGAATATGAAAACATCAAATGTTTTAATGAAAAAGATGCAACTCTAGATTTTGAAATATCTGAATCTACACTACCTGAGGATGCTTCCATATAAATATGATGAATTATGGCTTGGTCATTCTTGAGAAGAAGATTTTTAAAGAATTTTCCTATATATTTCAATGTAAAACTTTGGTCAGCCATTTTGGCCACGCCCTACCCCCGGGGGTCATGTTTTGAACAAATTTGAATCTACACTGCCTGAGCATACTTCCATACAAATATGATGAATTATGGCTTGGTCATTCTTGAGAAGAAGATTTTTAAAGAATTTTCCTATATATTTCTATGTAAAACTTTGGTCGGCCATTTTGGCCCCGCCCTACCCCACAGGGTCATGATTTGAACAAACTTGAATCTACACTACCTGAGGATGATTCTCCATTAGTTTCATCTTTCCTGGCACAGTGGTTCTTGAAAAGATGATTTTTAAAGCACGCCACCAAATTTTCATTAATTCCCAATTATCTCCCCTTGAATGAGGGCGTGGCCCTTCATTTGAAGAAACTTGAATCCCCTTCACCCAAAGATGCTTTGTGGCAAGTTTGGTTGAAATTGGCCCAGCGGTTCTTGAGAAGAAGTCGAAAATGTGAAAAGTTTACAAACAGACAGACAGACAGACAGACAAACGGACGCCGGACCAAATTTTATCAGAAAAGCTCACTTGAGCTTTCAGCTCAGGTGAGCTAAAAATCCAAAACAAAATAACAATCAAACTTACAATTTTATTTTGGGAATCAAAAACATAAAAGTCTTAAAAAAATGAAAAAGTCTTGAAAAAAAAAATTAAAATGCAGTATTCAAAAACACTTGTATTTTGAACTTTAAATTTAAACATTTATAAGGTTTATCACCAGTATGTGTTCTCATGTGTATCTTTAGTTTTCCTGCCCAGTTGAATGCCTTTCAACAAAGATCACATTTAAAACGTTTATCATCAGCATGTGTCAGCCTCTGTTCCTGTAAATTATCTAATTAGCCTTATGTGAAATGCCTTTTCACACATTTCACATAAGGCTAATTACCAGTATGTGTCCCCATGTGGCTCTTTAACCATTGTGACTGGGTAAATGCCTTCTCACATATATCACATTTAAAAGGTTTATCACCTGTATGTGTTCTCATGTGTCTCTGTAAGTCACCTAACCGACTGAATGCCTTTCCACACAAATCACATTTATAAGGTTTCTCGCCTTTATGTATCATCAGGTGAATCTTTAAGTTGCTTGATTCAGAAAATGACTTTCCACACTCACCACATTTGTAGGGTTTATGACCTGTATGTGTCCGCATGTGTCCCTTTAAAACAGCAAGGTATATGAAAGCCTTTCCACACACTCCACATTTATGAGATTTATCATCTGTATGTTTCTTCATGTGTCTCTTTAAAACTGCCGGTTCCATATAAGTTTTTCCACACACACCACATTTATAAGGTTCATAACCTGTGTGTATCCTTATATGTATCTTCAATGTATAAAATCGTTTAAAGGGTTTCTCACACACATCGCATTTATAGCGTATATTATCAGTATGTACCCTCTTATTTTTCTGAAAGGTACCTGATTGGTTGAATGTCTTTTTGTGCAAAGTACCTGATTGGTTGAATGTTTTTTTGTGTAAGGTACCTGATTGGTTGAACGTCTTTTCACAAGCATCACAAATGTCAGGTTCTTCAGCAGATTGTGTCCTCATATAGTTGTTAATGTCCACTGATACGGAAAATGGCTTTCCACATAATTCACACTTAAAATTTTGATCACTGGTTTTTGTGCTGATGTGTCTCTTTGAGTGACCTAAACGAGTTGAAGTACTTGAAACTTCCATATTGCTTAATTTATGGGGTTTATCACTTACATGTGTATTGATCTGTCTTTTTACATGCAAATTCCTTGTTGGATTTTGATCTGAATAATCGTCCATTACATTTACGGCATGTTCTTCAATACTTGAATTGGTTTCAAACGCTGTGTTTTCTTTCTGCAAATGTGATAAGAAAAATAACGTTTAATATATATATAAGGAATGTTTTAAAGTTTTTCGTGAGAAATTATTGTGTGAATCACACATACTTGCCATGTAGGCATGTTTCATAATGCACGCTAGGGCTTCATGAAAAATATGCTTACTTGTAAGTCTGTGTGATTCACACTTAACTAAAGGTATACCTTTACTAAGATGACTAAAAATTCCACTGATACAAACCACCTATTGGACATTGTACACCTGTGATTCTTGTGCTAAATTTCTATTTCAAACAACTAGGTCAATGACCTAATTTTCATGCTAGTGGCCCCTAAGTATTTCATGGAAAATACCTCAATTTTTCACATTATGGCCAATTGTTCCTTTACTTACATAATATTACAAGCAACACAACATTTGCACATAAATTCTTTGACTTGATTAAATAACAAGAGATGTTTGTAAAACACTTATGCCCCCCTCCCCCCAAATTGGATTTCTCCTAAGTCCAAAAGTGCATAACTCTGTCTAAAATGGTGCAATCGTACCCAAAACAAAACTTGACTTAGATATTCAGCTGAAAAATCTGTATACTAAATTTTATTTCATTATGTGCAACCTCTGCAAAGAAAATGAACGAAAACTGCAAATAATTGGAATTTTTCTAAGTCAAAGGGGCATAACTCTGACAAAAAGGTTGTGATCGAACCCAAAACAGAACTTGTCCTAGATATTCAGCTGAAACATCCGTATACTAAATTTCATTTGAATATGTGCAACCTCTGCAAAGAAAATGAATGGAAACGGCAAATAAGTGGAATTTTCATAAGTCCAAGGGGCATAACTCTATCAAAAAAGGTGCGATCAAACCCAAAATAGAACTCGACCTAGATATTCAGCTGAAACATCTGTATACTAAATTTCATTTCAATATGTGCAACCTCTGCAAAGAAAATGAACGGAAACTGCAAATAAATGGAATTTTTCTAAGTCCAAGGGGCATAACTCTGTCAAAAATGGTGTGATCGTACCCCAAACAGAACTTGACTTAGATGCTTACCTGATAAACCTGTATACCAAATTTCATGTCAGTATATGCAGCGGTTGTAAAGAAAATGAACGGAAACTAAATGGACCGACGGACCGACCGACCGACAGACCGACGGACAGCAGCAAAGCAATATGCCCTCCCTTCTTCGAAGAGGGGCATAAAAAGAAGGATAAAACAACAGTTGAATGTGTTTCCGTCTATCAAAATGTATCGTATCGAAAATAAACGAACTGAGACCAAATTTTTCGATACGTATCGAACCGTGAAGGAGGCATTTTGTTTCACCCCTAATTGGATAGTGCAAGAATTCTGGGATTGTTGCACAGAGAAATTTGGCTGACGTATGTACTGTGGTACAGATTTCAATCCGAATTTCCTCTGTTCTTACACTTTAGTCTATTGAGCTTGCTTCCCAACGCTCGCTACTCGCTATTCTACAGGCCTTGAAGTCGCATAGATCTCAAAATTAGTGTTGGCAACGAGTACCCGGTTAAACGGTTAACCGTCGAACGTTGCGAGTATCAGTTAGTAAAACTGCTATTCGGTTACTCGGATAAAATTAATTCTACATAGTAGAGGCATAGAGGCATAGAAATCATTGTTTTATACCGGTAATTTATATATGTATACTAACTTTCTCAATTTCCTAATTTTAGGTACCGTTTGATAGTATATTTGTGCATTACTACTATCGATAAGTATAGATTAAAGCCATATATGGCGTATTTACAATGAAAATTATTCGACTAAAATTATGAGAACTTATTATTTGTATCATTACTTTATATAAAGATAGAACTTTTCGGTAAATTACAAAATGTAAGTCAATTGCGTTATAAAGATATCACAATTTAATTTATAATCTCGGAATTTTCTCTGACTCGGAAGAAAATACAAAAAGTTTAAATAACGCATTACAGAGAAGATAAAATCGTATTATTGGATGAAACGAGGTGTTCTCCGTGTGCAGAATTGTGTGAAAAGCTTTAATTTAAATGTATTAACTATATTTCTTCACTTAATTTTGTATTTTTCAAAAATATATTTTTTTGATCAGTTATGCCATATATGGCTTTAAGATAAATAATAGATATTGATACATCTACCAAAAATCTTCCGAGTAACCGGGTACTCGATCGGAAGATGAAGCGAGTAACCGGTTACTAAAAATCGTCCAATTTACCAACACTACTCAAAATGAATGGATATATATATACAAAATAAATTCTACAGTTTAAAAAGTTTGAATATAGGACAAACAGTTTACATGACAAATGATATGTGAGTTGAGAACATAAGCATGATAAGGACTATTATTTTGTACATGTGTACATATATATGTGAAAAATAGCAAACACCTTCATTATTCAATCTTGAAGCACTAGGCCTATATTAATTTCAGCGAGATGGGTAGAGACTGAAAATTTGGACTGACGTCTACTACCCATCTCAGACAGGTGCCATACAACGTGATTAGGGATTTTTTGCTATAACTTCGGCAGCTCGTTTCAATAAATACAGGCTGAAATAAATTAAACCTTCGCTGCTGAAGAGTTCCACAATAATTTGTTTCCAATAATTCGTACTATAGATCATTTTTATAAGAAATAGTAGTAGTACGAATTATTGGAAACAGATTATTGTGGAACTCTTCAGCAGCGTAGGTTTAAATGAATTGCAAACAGCCATTATGCTGTCAGGAAAAATAAACAACTTTATATTTTAGTGGATTTAAACCTTTTAAAGGTAAGAAAGGAAAGTTTTAAAGTGATAGACACTTAAAAGGATGTTCAAAGGAAAAAGTTGAGGCGGGCAGATAATTTATTTCAGCCTGTATTTATTGAATTGAGCTGCCGAAGTCGAACAAAAAAGCCAGAATCACGTTGTATGGCATCTGTCTGAGATGGGTAGTAGACGTCAGTCAAAATTTTCAGTCTCTACCAATCTCGCTGAGATTAGGCCTATACAAATCAGCCCAAATACCACGAAAACTCGTGATTTAAGGGTTAATTAGATAGAATGTTCTATCTTTAAAATAATAGCGAGCGCAGTGAGCGTCGCGAAGCGATGCTCGTCACTGCGAGCTCTTAAAGCAACGCTTGTGCGAAGAGAAAATTCGGACTACTGCACATTCATCCGACAGAATTTTTTGATGCTGTAATTTGGACCCACAATGTATCACTTGTTTAAGCTACGTTAAAGCTATGTTCTCGTGAGAATAGCAAAAGTTCTACTTAAAGTGAACATGTCCTGATTTAATGGATAAATATTGAAGATAAAATAGCAAAGGTATGATCTTCATTTATTTTCAGCACTGTTCAGGGTTCTTTGGGGGAAATATAACTTACATACGACATCATGTGACGTCAGAGTCTAGACGCATCAAATGTCACGTGCAGTTTGACGTAAGAGCCCGATTTAAATTCACAAGCGCTTGTTTCATACAGTGAGCTTAGTTTTTTTACTATATAATAACACAAGGTATCTCGAGACCAAAAATGTAGGTCACCAATTCAAACCCCTTTTTAGACGGAGGCACAGCCTCCGGTTATTGGGATATTGTCTTGCCCATGGAATGTAAACAGGAAAGATTTCCCAAGCACCATCTATCGGTGGAATTGTTTTCATTACCTTGAGAATTCTATTTTTAAAGTGACTCTGAGTTACACCGACCGCAAGGATAGGCATAGTCTAAAACAAAGATCGCGTCACATACAAGTATAAACAAACAGTTCTACTTTTTTAAAATAAACAGGATTTGTCTAATATTTTTAAAATGACGTGTATATAAATACATTTCCTACGGAATAAGTAAAAAAGAATGTGATTTACTGTTTATTTTTAAAAGGCAGAATATTATGAGATTTTGTTCCAACAGACGATGATAAAGCGCATTTTACAATATCAACGATTGGAGAGTCATTATGGGATCCCCCGGTTAACCTACCTGATCATCTATCTCCGACAGAAAAGTCTCGGGTGAAAGAGCTGCTTCGGGAGGAATGTACTGCATTCGCCAGGGATGATGATGATGATGTGGGATTTGCACCAGAACTTAAGTTGGACATTGAGGTTACAGACAATATCCCTATACAAGCCTCATACAGTTCTGTACCAAGACCCCTCTACCAGGAGGTCAAGGACTACCTGCATGACTTGATAGCAAAGGGTTTTATTACCAGATCCAAATCACCATATTCAAGTCCGATGGTTTGCGTCAGGAAGCGTGATTCAACACTGCGCCCGTGCATTGACTACCGCAAGCTCAATCAGAAAACTGTGAAGCATGGTGAACCAATTCCAAGGATCCAGGATGCACTAGATGGATTGGCTGGCAGCCAGTGGTTCTCAGTGTTAGACCAGGGGAAGGCCTATCATCAAGGAATTGTTAAGGATGAGTGTAAACCTTTCACAGCTTTCATTACACCTTGGGGCTTGTACGAGTGGAACCGGATTCCCTTCGGTTTGACGGGAGCTCCCGGCACCTTCCAGAGGTTTATGAATGATGTATTGGAGGACTTCAGAGACAAATTTTGTATACCTTACATAGACGATATAATTGTGTATAGTGATTCATTCACCAATCACTTGCAGCATTTACGTGCCATTCTTCGACGACTGAAAGAGAAGGGATTGAAACTCAAACCCAGGAAGTGTATATCCAGAATTACGCAAGACGAGCAAAACCCCTATATGACTTACTGCAAAACAAAGCTGGTAAAACTGCTGGTCAATCATCTAAGTGTGGGAAAGGTGGAAAGAATACGGCACAACTACCCTCCGGACAGACGGTTTCATGGACAGATAAGCATCAGAAGGTTGTCAAGGATCTAGTTGAGACGTTACATACACCACAGGTGATGGCCTATCCAAACTTTGAGAGACCTTTCATTTTGCATGTGGATGCCTCATTGGACGGTTTAGGTGCGGTGTTGTATCAACGGCAGGACAGTGGAAAGTTAGCCGTTGTTGCTTATGCTTCCAGGACTCTCTCCGCAGCGGAGAAGAACTACCATTCAGGGAAATTGGAATTCTTAGCCTTGAAGTGGGCCATTTCTGAGAGATTCCGAGACTACCTATTCTACGCTCCCAACTTTACTGTCTACAGCGACAATAATCCACTGCAGTATCTGATGAGTACCGCAAAGCTTGATGCGACACGATTGCGATGGGTGTCCGAATTGGCAGGTTTCCGTTTTAATGTGAAATATAAACCTGGAAGGACCAATCAGGATGCAGATGGGTTGAGCCGGATGCCTCTGAAAACTGAAGATTTCCACAATGATGTCTCATTTGAGGAAATACAAACAACAGTCAACTGCACTTTAGCTGTGGAAAACTCTGACCTTCATTGGATCAATGTTATGGCTGCAGGCAGTGAAGCAGAAAAGGGGATGATGCCAAGTGATCAGACTGTTAAACCTCTATGTGCAGAAGATATATTCGAAAGCCCAAGAAAATGATGAAGTTATTGGACCAGTTCTTCAGGCCAAGAAGGAAGGGCGGAAGTTACCTAAAGAGAAAGTGTCCACTTTCCATAAGGATGCACAGAAGATTTACAGAGAATGGAACAAGCTCCAAGTGGATGATAAGGGTATCTTGAAGCGAGTAACCAACTCACCTTATGACGGACGACAGTACCAGATTGTCTTACCGAGAGAGTTACATGAGTACGTGTATCGAGAGTTGCATGTCAACATGGGACACCTTGGTGCTGATTGCGTACTTGACATGGCAAGATCACGATTTTATTGGCCTGGGATGGCTCAGGACATTGATGCATTTTTGACCTCTAAGTGTACTTGTTTGAAAGACAAACCTCCCAACAGAGTACAAAGAGCCCCACTCCAGCCAATAAGGACATATTTCCCATTTGAGATGGTTTCAATTGACTATGTGCATCTGGAGAAGTCAAGGGGTGGATACGAATATATCTTGGTCGTAATGGATCATTTTACTCGGTTCGCTCAAGCATATGCTACAAGAAACAAATCTGGCAAGACGGCGGCTGAGAAGATCTTCAATGACTTCATTCTGCGCTTTGGTTTCCCACACAAGCTACACCATGACCAAGGGAGGGAATTCGAGAATGAACTGTTTTACAAACTTCAAAAGCTGTGTGGAGTTCGACGTTCACGTACGACCCCTTACCACCCACAAGGAAACGGTCAGGTGGAACGGTTTAACCGAACCTTGCTCCGCATGCTCCGTACCTTACCAGACAAGGAGAAGCTGGACTGGAAGTCACATGTCAATAAGGTCGTCCATGCCTATAACTGCACTCGAAATGATGCGACTGGATATACCCCATTTGAACTTCTCTTTGGATGGAAACCACGACTCCCCATAGACTTGATCTTTAGTGATGCAGGTGGAGAGGATCATTTGAAGTCACGGACATACCAGGAGTATCGACGCCAGTGGGAGGAAGGCATGCGTGAAGCCTATGACGAAGCTGCTCGTAATGCAGGAGTATCTGGACGGAAGGGTAAACGTCAGCATGACAGTCAAATCTTGAGTGCTGTTCTAGAACCTGGAGATCGAGTGTTGATTCGGAATCTGAGAGAAAAACTCAGATCATTCTGGGAGGATAAAGTGCATAACGTAGTGAGAAGAATGAATAACACTTCACCAGTATATGAAGTACAGGCAGAGGATGGAAGTGGCCAGATTCGTAGATTACACCGTAATCTGCTTATGCAGTGCAATGATCTTCTGTCACCATTCAAGGAGAAAGTGATTTCCAAGACTAAGCGACGCGTAATGTAGAAAATTCCAAGACCCTGTCAGGAATCCTCAAACGACTCCGACTCCAGCACTGATTTTGTGTTACGTAGTGATCTGAATCCGGAAGCTAAGGAGTTCACCCCTGACCTATGTCAAGAAATTAAGGAACAGGAGTTAACCAATTCATCTCACTCTGCATTCCATACCTGTGAAACATCGAGTGGAAAGGACAATTCAGAATCAGGATTACAAGAGACAGAACAGGAAGTGCCTGATAGTCCAACTCCGGAAGCAGAAGCCGGACAGGATAACATGGAATCTGGAGTTGAGCCTGACTCGCTGAATGACAGTGAATCCGAAGCCAATGGACCAACAAGAAGATCTCAGAGGTTACCGAGACCACCCATGAGGTTAACTTATGACCAAATGGGGGCACCTTCATCATGTGCTTGGTCACTGCAGTATTACCCCACAAGCGTTGTTTTTGTTTAACTCTGTTTAAACTGTGTACAGTTAAATTGACTTTTGTGTGTTGTATCGAGTAGAAGAAATGTCAGAGTGACATGAATGGACTTTGTGAGTAAAGTATTAGGTTGGGTTTTTCAAAACCTATTTTGTGAACTTTGCAGAGCACATGGCTCTTGAGTATGTACATGTAGGTGGCCAACTACTTGTAAAACAATGATGTTCTTAGGTTTTTGCCTAAATTGTTCTCAATTTTTTTAACTTTTTGCTCGATACTCGTATGTATTAATAATGCATAGTGTCCTTTTGTATAAGAATCATGGTAGATGATCTACATGTATCTACGTTTTTTTTACTTGTTCAGTTAGAGTTAATTTGTCGGGTCGACAAACATTTTTGAGGGGGAGAGTGTTGAGAGGTACGAATTAGGAGGGGGGTGGATTTTTATTTTGGGGGAAAGCGAGATAACTCTGTTTATATTTTTTGACTCCTTGACCGGAAGCGGTGAGTCCCCAAGTTTAATAAATCCGCCATTGCCTCATTTCATGTGTTGAACTCCTCTCTTCATTCTTCAGTCATTTGGACACGGGTAACAATATCCCAAAAACCTCAAAAATATTGGAGTATCCTTTGATTGATTGATTGATTGTATATTGTTTAATGTCCCTCTTGAGAATTTTTCACTCATATGGAGACGTCACCGATGCCGGTGAAGGGCTTCAAATTTAGAACTATACTCGGCACTCAGGGCCATTGAGCAGTGAGGGTTCTTTATGGTGCCAACTCCTACCGTGACACGGGACCTACGTTTTTTTAAGGTCATATCCGAAAGACCCGTGACTTTCAATTCTAGTGCCGAGCGCTTGGCGAAGGAACATCACTACCTTTGTTTACGTCTTAGGTATGACGCGGCGCCGAGATCGAGAATCGAACCCGGGCCACCCGATCACGAAGCAAACGCTCTACCACTACGCTACCGTGACAGGTTGGAGTATCCTTTGAAAAAAAAAATTAAATTGAAAAAAAAAATTCATATTATTTCTCAAAATATTCTTTACAGGTATTTATGATATATATATTTCTTTTGTGTTCTCTCATACATGAAGCCTCCGTCTAACAGTACTTTCAGTACTTTGATTTATTTAATTATTTATCCGCAGCTGGGCACAAAAACCCCTTATGTAATGGTTAGCGGAATCCCCCTTCTTGGACCTCATGTATATTTCCTTACCTCAACCCCTCACAAACTTTGACATTGACCATAAAATTACACGCTTCGTCAATCGAAAGAAAAAGTACATCTCTAAACAGCTCAGCACTTCCGGTTTGGCAATTGCGATATGATTCACAAGTTCTCATTGGCTACTGGTACTCTCGGGAGTTTTCAATGCAATTGTATAAGGCACAAGAGAAAACCGAAATATTATTTTGGCGCAAATTTGAAAATTGATATTGTTCTAGGTTTTCTGTCAAATATTTTGTAAGATGACGTGTTGGTGATTTTAAAGATGATATGCTAGTTATTATCAAAGCAAAAAATTTTGTTAAAGATCCTCTCTACACCAGAGCAAAATGTACCAGTAGCCAATGAGATCTTGTGTTTTATATCGCGATTGCCAAGGGGTTTGAATTGGTGACCTACATTTTTGGTCTCGAGGAAGATGGATACCTTGTGTAGCTATTCCACTTGACGCCATTTTATCTAAAAATAGTAACATATGGAAGGCACAATTCGTTCGAATTTGTTATGTGAAGTAAACATTGATATGAAAGTGAATACACTGGATCTCAGCAATGTCAATTGGAAGTAACTGATTAAGTAAGAAACAGAAAGTTTTTATAATATACAGCAAAACTCGCATAGTACGAACACGGATATTGCGAATTTACTGATATAGCGAAGTCATCTTGGATCCCAAGCTATATAGATTTATTGAATTTCTTATACGGTTATAACGAATTACGGATATAGCGAAGTAATTTCACAGGTCCCTGTGGCTTCGTTATAACCGAGTTTTGCTGTATTATTTCTCTTTATGTACATAACAATCATTTCATTAGATACTTTGAAGAAAATGAACTTTCGATGAATAGCACAGCATATGCGAAAGTTTTCATATATTCATTTAAGATCTAGGTTAAGTACGGTTAAGTACTTTCTAACGATTTTTAACATATTTAATGATTTTTCATGACTAAAATGATTCTCTAGAGAGTCCCACAAATTCCCACAATATTTTTTAAAAATGTGTCTTCATCGGGATCGGAGACATTAGCAGACATATTTGTCATGATGTGATTTATGTAGAATGAAGCGTTACAATCTTAGAAAAGGAAGTAAATTTAGTATATTTTTGACTAATTATCATATATTTCCTATTTTTTCAATTGAAAATTATTGAAAAAATGAAAATCAGTCATTTGGATCTCTCCTTTATATTTCAATCGCGCTCGAGATTCATCTCGAAGTTGTCTTTCTTGATTAGCTCTCGTAGGTGCTAGAACTTGTCATTGTTTGGGTATATTTTGGCATCAGTATTGACTTTATTCCGTATAATTTAATGAAAAGGATGCTTATACCTTTCATCTTTCAGACTTATAACCTCAGAAACCAAAATTTTAATGTTGAAATCTTTCTTTTAATTTTTAGGTGGAATAGCTTACCTTGTGTAATTATATAGTAAAAAAAAAACTAAGCTCACTGTATGAAACAAGCGCCTGTGTTTAAATTCTATCAAAATAAACGTCTGCACTCGCCATAACGGTAGCACCGTCAACATATTATTGTCCTACGGACCAGGGTGAGGGCTTGTACTGAGACACAGTTAGATTATTCTAACTGAGGGTTAATATACATATGGGGCGTCCGTGTCCTATTAGAATCTGACCTAGACTCTCGCCACGTGACGTCTTTCTAGCCTTTTGCAGTTGTGACGTCCCTTATACGGAACATGTTTCTGTAAGGACTGATGGAATAAACAGATGCTACAAACTTAATATCATATGATTACCTTCACCGTCCGATCTGGCTTTGTGTATGCACCGTCCGATCTGGCTATGTGTACAAAGTAAATAAGTCAAAATGCCGAGCCCGATCATAATGAATCGCCAGTGCGTCGATTTACCCAAAAGGACCCAAAAGAACCCAAGAGGATTTACAGTCAACTCGTACACAAACCGAGTCGTACACAAACCAACTCGTACACAAAAAGTCAACTCGTATACAAAAAAAAGTCAACTAGTACACAACCCAAAATTCAACTCGTACACAACTTTTAAATAGGTTTTACTAGGTTATTTAATGTTTTCCCCAGTTACAAAAAATTTTTTTTTGAGAAGTCAACTCGTACACAAATGTGCTTCCTGAAGATTTTGACTATTTTATGCTTTTGCCAGACCATGTGTGCTACGCATTGCGCAGATTGATTTGTTGACAAGATTTTCCGGTATGTATCTCGTACATATGTTTTTGCTAGGGTTTTTGTTTTTGCAGTTTTGCATTTTATGTGCCTTCAACCCCCCCCCCCCCCCCCCTGGTATATCTCTTACTGAGGAGAGATCTTAATTAGTACTTAAAAGAATTTCTTGGCTTTATTAAACATTGTTGATAATTGTATCAGAATTTTGGAACATTAGTTAAATAAATAAATCAAGATTGTCATATTCATTCTTGATTCTTCAATTAATTATAATATTAATTATAAAATGAATTTCTTAAAGAAATCTTTCATTATCAAAATACTTACAAATCAAAATACAAAATAAAAAAAAACTTACTTCAAATGGATTTCTAATTGTCAAGAAAATTGTTATACGTATATTTTAAAATTTTCTTTATACAATTTTCTATTTGTAGAATTCATATAATATTTATAGCATCCTAAATTATTTTCTTAAAGATATGTATAGAGTAATGTAGTAATTTAGATAGTACATGCGCTGAAAATACAAATTATGAGCATATCGTAATTAGCGTTTGACGCAGATCCAAGAAACCACCGCGCGTGTGTTGGTTTAACGATACTTCTTTGATGTCTTTGATGTTCCCAATCAGGGAAGTTAAATTATTTCAATATTTTTGGAAATAAATTACAAAAACTACATTTCTTTTTAAAATTTATTAAATATTTAATAATCATTCCTAAATAAAAGATAATTTGAATAAAATTAAATGTTGTGTACGAGTTGACTCCTCGATTTTGTATACGAGTTGACTTTTTGTGTACGAGTTGGTCTGTGTACGAGTCGGTTTGTGTACGAGTTGACTGGACACCCCCAAGAGGAACCCAAAGGGACCCAAGAGGAAATTAAGAACAAAAGACTTGAAATAAAGAAAATAAATGGATTACATAATAAAAACTATATTAAAACTAAAACTAGTTTTTTGAAGTGAAAGTGTATGTTTGGTTAGGGGTGGGAGCCCCCCCCCCCCCCCCCCCCCCACTAACCCCCCATCCCATCCACCCCCGATATCATATGCCTAGAACATGTCATAAAATAAAACTTTTTTTTTCACTTTTTGATTATGATATAGTAAGAAGTGATAAAACAGAAGATAAATAAAATAATACTTTGTTAAATTCAGCTAAAAGAAATCAAAGCATATATGACCATATTTAGTGTTTGATATGCTATGAAAGTCTTATGTAATTGAAAAGTTGCAACAAGATAAAATGTATGTATAATCGTGGTCTCTAAGTTAGTAGCCAAGATTTGATCTGAAACAAATGAAATGTCTTGGATGTAGCACCAACAGTGTGATTACGGGACGCAGTTTTATTTCATGAAAAATATTTTCGTAAAATTGTCTACAGTATATTTTTCAAATAACTGCTGCTTTAGATATTGTGCTTTTTGTTGTTCCATCCTTTTTCGTGCAAAATGACGAAAGTGTTTTGCTATATCAAGCAGGAAATGCCCGCCGTTTCTGCAACACCCTCTTCTATTTTCAGTTATATGTCAAAGGTACCTGGACACATATTTGAAGTTATTATTTTCTCTATAGATTTTAATATCATTTAAATTCTATAAAATACTTGATTCTGATTGGTTTAAAAATTCTTTTGATACCTGCATCAATGAAATCTAGAGTTCGCTTGCACTCAGCATGCTAAGCAGCCGGAACTACTTTGGCAGTCTCTACATGTATATTTCCCGTTCCCAGGTTACTTCTTGGAGGAATAATTAAATACTTTTACTTTAATAAAATTTTTATAAATTTTCCTGAATTTCGAAACCTGTCCGTTACGTCCCCGACTTTACTTTCGTTTCTTTTTGAATTATCCCCCTTTGCTAAACAAATCAAATCGTCTGCATAACAACAATATAGTGGGAAAGAAGGAATATAATCGGCATACTTTTGTTAAATGTTTGGCTTTGAGATGTCTGGTATGAACAATAGAATTCTAAGGAAACGTTTTTTATGCTACCAAAGAGAGGAAAATCGTTAAGTTGGTAAAACTTTGGAAACGAATGATCGAGAAAAACGACACTGCATTGAGGACAGATTCTTTTATTCTTAAAAAGTCGGCAGCAGAATCTTTCAGGTTTTACAGCATTGACAGGTTGTGATACGTATTTATTTGATCGGTTTGAAATTCAGATGAAAAGATGTGCAAATGAAATCCAAAAGTTCTGTGACCAAACGTTAGAACTGTTAGGATATTTGAGTAGCTTCCCTTCACATTTATGAACTTGGATAACTTACCAGGGAAAATATACCGATTGGGATAACACAACAGGTAAGTTTTTTGTGTTAAATAACTGTTAAGTATTTCAGAGAATGTTGGTAATGCCACGACAATATATAAGAACGTTTCTTCGTTTGAGCCATTTTGAATTTCGGCAACGTTAATGTTGTACTTGTGTATTCGTGCGCACTGTTTTTGATGCGTAAATTTAATAGAAAGGTGAAAGAAAGATTCATTTTATTAATTTAAAAGCCTAATTAAATGATAAGAAATGAATGTAATATTTTTTCCTTTGATCGATGTATCAAAGAAAAATTTGGACGGAAAACTTTTTCATCAATGCGCTACGCGCATTGATGAAGTTTTCCGTCCAAATTTTTCTTTGATACATCGATCAAAGGAAAAAATATTACATTCATTTCTTAAAGCATTTCGCACAAAAATTATTTAAAAGTTATTAAAACTTCAAAATTTTTTGCCGGTTTGATTGACACATTCTTGTACTTTCATAAAATTTTAACTTTATTCTTAATCCATAGGAAAAGGGCAATCTTGTTAATTGTGTATTAAGTAAGAAATATTAAAACTTTAATCCAGAAAAATAATTTTATTCACAGTAGAAATGTTAGAAAGCAAAACTCATTCACAAGTACATGATCATACATCATCATTCGAAGCTAAGTGTTTTTACACAGTTTTTGTAAACAGGGCCCGAGCTCTGTTAATGGTGATGTTTACGATTCACCGGATGCTCATCACAACTGTACGGACTGACAATATATTGTGTTTGTTTTGCTTTCGAACACGTCTACTCTGAATTTTCTGGATTATAGGAATAATATTTTTTCATTTATACACAACAAGATTGCCACTTTTCCTAAGTATTAAATAAAGTTAAAATTTGTAAAAGTGCAATGTGTCAATCAAACCCGCCAAAAATTTGAAGTTTTAATAACTCTTTTAAATGAAATAAGATTTTTAATAAATTTTTGTGTGAAATTTTTTAAAATATGTAAGTCGTAACATTATAGAGAAAAAATATAAACTTCAAATTCTGTGTCCAAGTACCTTTAATAATACCATAACTATTATGTAAAAAATGTTATAATACACATATTTTTTTTTTGTATAAGCAGAGGCCTTCTTCACTCTTTTATTTGAATTATACATGTGAATTGTAAATAACATTAATGCTATTCATTCTTTCACGCAGTCTTATGTTTATAAATAAGTCAAAATCATGTTTTATATGTATTCCTATACACCCGTTGGGTTTTTTTGTCTTAAATTAAAAAAAATGAAATTTGAAACAGAACTTGTCCTAAATATCCATCTGATATATCTGTATACCAAATTTCATTTCAGTATGTGCAACGGTTGTGAAGAAAATGAACGGGAACTAAGTGGACACACATGCAGACTGCAGCAAAACAATATACCCTCCATTCTTCGAAGGGGGGATCGATACAAATATGTCGTATCGTAATCTTGGAGGTCCAAAAAAAAAAATTTAGATTCTTTCTTTGAAAGACTAACGGGTTAATCACTCCGCTACAAAGCCCATGCAGAAAAGGCCGATTAAATAAAGTTTCTGATCTTGACTACATGTAAATAATGATGGGTTTAAAATAAGCAGTTTTGTATATATAACAAAAATGTATTTTTTAAGTAAAGATATTAAAATTTTTAAGAATAATTCTAAGTATAATCTGAAAAATTATAACTTTTCGTAGTTTATGAGATTTTAGCAAACAAACATGTAAAATATAGAAAATTTAAAGAACTGGCATTAAATTGAAGATTAAATTTACTATGTAAACTAGTTTGTACCGCACTGTAAAGTGCTTTTGTTGAAATGATTGAGAACAATTATGGATTTCAATTTTTTCTATATACTACCCACAATGCTAAGGTGAGCGTTGTTATTCAGGGGTCTCTTTTTTCAGTTTAAACTTAAAAATATTCTTAAAATTTTTAATATCTATACTTAAACAAGAGGCCCAGGGGCCACAGCGCTCACCTGAGCACATCGGGCGTGAATTTACCCCCCCCCCCTTTCCAGGCCTTCAACATTTGAACAAACTAGAATCTACACTACCTGAGGATGATTCCATATACATATCACTATTCATAGCTTTTAAGTACTTGAAAATAAGTTTTTAAAAGGTTTCCCTATATATCTCTATGTAAAACTTGGGACGGCCATTTTGGCCCCGTCCTAGCTCCGGGGGTCATGATTTGAACAAACTTGAATCTACACTACCTGAAAATGGTTTCACGAGTTTCATCTTTCCTGGCCCAGTGGTTCTTAAGAGGAAGATTTTTCCTTTATATTCCTAAGTAAAACTTTGGTCGGCCATTTTGGCCCCACCCTTGCCCCGGGGGTCATGAATTGAACAAACCTGAATCTACACTACCTGAGGATGATTCCACATGAGTTTCATCTTTCCTGGCCCAGTGGTTCTGGAGAAGAAGATTTTTTAAAATGCCATTACCTGGGGTAATTTTTAACAAATTCATGATTATCTCCCCTTGGAAAATGGCATGGCCCTTTATTTGAACAAACTTGAATCCCCTTCACCCAAAGATACTTTGTGTCAAGTTTGTTTGAAATTGGCCCAGTGGTTCTTGAAGAGAAGATGAAAATGTGAAAAGTTTACGACAACAACGACAACGACGACAGACAACGGACAAATTTTGATTAGAAAAGCTCACTTGAGCCTTCGGCTCAGGTGAGCTAAAAATAATTACTTTTGGGAGTGTGTGAAAAATCCGTGATTGTTAGAAAAAAGATACCTTATAAGTAGAAGTTTTAGCGAGAACTTAATTTTGGCATAATTAACGAAGGTGTTGACATCGCTAAAATTGACTATCGCTAAAACAATTGTGTGTTATTTGTGATAGTGTCTTTTGTTAGCTATTTTAAAATTACTAAAATTACTTCTCGCTAAAATTAAATACCAGATTTTAAGTAGAAATCGTTAAATTTGCGTCTCGCTAAAATTTCCACTTCAACGGTATACAAATGTATGAGCAAATTGGATTAGAAATAGGAAATGATATTCTGAGCATGCGCGTTAAAATGCGTGACTTTGGGAAGGAAAAAAAAACTTGAATCTCACAGCTATAGGGATACTTGCTTATTTTTTTCACTGTATAACATTTTTTTAACCTTCAAGTTAGAACCTATATTTTGCCCCCCCCCCTCCCTTTTGTGATAATAGCATTGTTGTTCATGAAATTATTTTTCTATAGATTCCTTTGTACAACTTGGTTCTTTCATCAAACAAATATAACCCCCCCCCCTTTACCAAGGATAGTCTGTGCCACGTTTGGTTGAAATCTACCATGTGGTTTTTGATAAGACGATGGCATTCTGAAAATAAGTCTACCCAGAATTCCTTTACTACCCAATGTCCTTTGTGCGAAGAAATTAAATAAATAACAACGTAAAGCAATGTACAAAAAAGTCCACCTAGTCATTTGGCTGAGGTTAGCCAAACATTTATGTTTTTATGCTATTTTGTAAAAAATGGTGTTCTTTTCATTGAAAGAATAAAAACGTTAACATAAAGAAAGTTTAAAATTTCTTGAGATTTAACAATTGTGTGCATTATGTTTTTTAAAATGTCAAAGATTGTTTTCAAAATCAATTTAAATTAATTTTTCTTTTTCTTGATATTCATATAATAGCCCTCCTCATTAAATAATCTAATAAAAAATCTTTTCTATGTATTTACTAGTCAAATTTTAACTGAAAAAGCAAAACAGAACACAAAATCATAATAAATTAATACAATTTATATGAATAAACTACTACATGTAATATGCATCAAGCACAGAATAAATACTAAACACACACATATACAACAAATTAATTAAAACATTCATGATTCATTTCATCAAAATGTAATTAAGGACAATTATATTAAAAAAAATTTCATAAACATGATAAATGAAAATCTTCAAAATTTTAATCGTATATAGGAGTTCATTGCTTTTTACCCAGACTAACTGAAGATATTTCCAAAGATTTTCATCTAGAAATACAGACTTTCCCACATTTATGTAAGCAAAAGACAAAGTTGGCTAATTAAACCTAAACATCAAAGAAACTAACTAATGACAAACTACTCTGCCTAAATTAAGTTTAGTTTAAGTTTAAGATCTTGATTGACTTTGAGATTTATAGCCCACCAGTACAAAAACAAACATAACTGTTCAGGTTCTTACAAATTACAAATAACTACTGCTTGACAAGGAGCAGCTTGTTTATAATATAACACACCCGTCACATTGTTAATCCGGAAAAAAGCAGGTTGATCATTATCAATCGAGTTTTATAAATTTACCAACAAATTCCGTGGACCTAATTTCGAACACGCGACAACTACGACCGAACATAAGTATAACTTGTATGCTCATATTCAATTAATACATTTTTATATCCATATCAAAATAAGTTTTTTTGTAAAATAAAGTCCTCAATTTGTAGTCACAGATGCCAAAAGAAAAACTGCATTTTATGTGGCAATAGTCTAGTCTCATATAATACATGTGTGGATCAAATCTGTTAGAGTGACTTTATGCAAAATACAATCATTGCAGAAAAGGAAGTTCTGTTCTTTAATTCATAGAAAAATATTTAGTACATAAAGAGATATCTTAGATCATAGTTTAATAAATAAAAAGAACTATAAATATTTTTTCTGCCGACTTCCCCAAGTCCATTAATCGAAATGAAAATATTTTCATCTATGTATGCAAGTAGATAATTGTATGAATTTTCGCAAAACATACTAGTATTTGGCAAGAAAATAATATATATAACGTTATAATTTTTGTAAAACTTGAATAAAGCTGTAAACGACGTTGCCATTAATAATCGATCAATTTTCAAAAAAGTGTAAAATGTAGGCAGGAATCGAGAGTTATCGTGCACAGATCTTTATTTTTGATATTTTATTTGGTTACTAGGGATTTATATGGTTACTAAGGGTTTATTGGGTAACTGAAAGTTTAATTTTTACTATATTAATTATATTTCATGTATATAGACAGTGTACATAAAATACACAAAACTATGTGACTGTCACATTATTATTTGTTATTCTGATGTTTACCGTGGTTGCATACAAACTGTTAAGAAATCTTCCTACACTTTTATACATTTTTTATATGACTGTAACGCTGTTGCTTTAGATTTCTTTTATGCCTGTAAGATAAAATTTTGAAATCTAAAGATACATAGATCTTAATCCTTAAGATACAAACATTGAACCTTACAATTTCAAATCAAAGTACACAAACATCCCTTTTTCTCAATATTTTTATGCATTTAAAGTTGTTACTAGGGACGTGTTTGGTTGCCATGGAAAATTAAATTCTGCATTTACCTACAATTTACAATGTTTCTAGGATTTAAATGATTTTTATCATGTGTTACTTAAAAAATATGGAATACATACATAATCCTATAAATAAATGTTTCTGAAATCGACTTTTAATTCAATTCATGGTTGTCATGTTTGATGTGTTGCAAGGCAACCAAATTACAGGGATAACACAAAAAAAATATCATTTCCTGTTAGACTTGGGTATACCCTTCGATTACATATATTACTTTTTTGAAGAGGGGGCGTAGATTGGCTCTTGTCCCATCTTATTCTTTTGCCCTGCGATTTTCTAAAGAATGAAACTGGTGTAAAAGTAGTTAACTCATGCTTTTTAAATAATATAAAATCAATGCAGAAAAATCATGCAAGTCATTTTTCTCACGTGTTTTTTTTTAAATGCTAATTATGATGTCGTAAACATGTGCATTTTCCCATATTTTCTTAAAAAGTTGCAGAAGACAGCAATTTTCAATGGAATTTTCTTTCAGATAAAATGGTCCACAGGCATCGCCCATAAAGATTTTAAGATATGTGATTTGTTATTGAATTTTGCACAAAATATCAAAAAATTAACGTGGGCAACGGCTGTGGACACTGTTTTCTAAAGGAAAATCACCCTTGAAATGTGCAATTTTGAGGCTTTTTCTGTTGAAAATGGAGAGATGCTTAACATTAATGAGGTCTTATTTGCAGAATGGTAAACTTTCATGCCATATTTTTTCCTGATTTATCAGAGTCATCTATTTAACTAATATTTAAACCAGTTTAAAAACTTTTTGATGTCATTACATTTTCAGGGCGCAATAAAGCTAAAACCATACCTTCTTCTTTGGTGATTCTAAGCCAATTAGTACCAGAGATAATTAAATATAGCTATCAAATGTCAAAAATAAGTCATGGTGACCTCCTTTTTGCTCGACGTTTTCCAAAAACCGAAGATGCCTAAACTGACAAAATTTGATGATTCTAAGCCAATAAGTACCTGAGATATTCACAAGTAGGCCGATGTGACCTACTTCTTGTTGGACATTCAATGAAATCGTAAGATGCCTTAACTGACAAAATTTAATGATTCCAAGCCAATAAGTACCAGATACAATAATAAAAACCCATAAAATGTCAAAAGTAGGTCACAGTGACCTACTTTTTGGTGACATTCTCCAAAGACCCAAGGTCTGCTATAGCCATCGCTTGATCCCGTCTTTAAAGCCTCCTAATCATGTAAAGCATGTCTTTCAAGAAAGATGCCTTCTGGTTATCTTCCTTCGCTTTTTTAAATATGGGTAGAAGTTTTTTCTTCTTCTTTCTTGAATTTATGTAGGAAATTGTTGTGACATTAATAGTTCTGTTTCTGTCAGTTTATGGGCATTTTTACGGACAAGCTCTCTTGGTAGTTTACAAGGACTTTAACATATATGTTAAACATATATGTTATCTGCAACAGGGAGCTTTCTCTTAAAATAAAAGATCTATGGAACAAATCACAGTTAAATTATTTTCATATTCCTGATGTATTTATTTCAATTTTTCAATTCCATATAAATGATCTTTTACACTATATGTATAATTCTGTTTCAATTGACTTCTCACAACCATCATATGCTATTTGAGGATAATTTTTCTCTGACAGCACAATACTTAGATTTCTCACAACAATGTGTCTGTATGCAAATCTTTAACGTGTGCAATCGGTTGAATGCCTTTCCACACACAACAACACTTAAGGGGCAATATCCCTCTGCTCCAAATTTCACGACTTTTTTTTTAAATCCAGACATCGATTTTCAGCAACAACTATAGCATTGAATTCAAATGGAATAGAGTTTGAAATATGAAGCGTCGCTTACTTTTTCAGAAATGAATAATATGTCAGATCACGATGTGAAGAAAATTTGATATGGTAAATTGAAAGATTAATTATTTTTTATCTCACAATTAAATTAGAAATATGAGGTATATATAAAAATAATATTTACTCTCATACTTATCTAATTCCCATTAGAAAACATACTGAAGCGCTGCTTTTTAAATCAGAATAACAAATTGTTTTTGTGCATGTAAAAAAACACGCATCCATAAACAAGAGTTATCGTTCCATTATCGCCCTTGAAAATATTTTTAAATGAAACAAAATATTAATTAAATGTTTATAAACAATACTGCACCTGAAATTTCTGTACAATTAAAAGAAATATACTTAAAGAGATAGAGATTTTTCAATTTACACTGTTTAAAGGAACTGAGTATTAATGTTTTAAGTAAACTATTATAAATAATTAATCAATATACATGCAATAGAAACTAGAAATCATCATTTGTAGCATAAAATATGTTTGATTGAGTGGACTATGAAATTGTCCTCAGGAATGAAATTTGCAAACTCTGACATGACAATTCAATGAATTTCATGACAAAATGTCTGAAGAAAGTTATCTCTCTTATCAGAAGAGTTGTCTCTCTTATCAGAGGGATATTGCCCCTTCACAGGTTAATCACATGTGTGTATCTTCAGATGTCTATCTAGATCTGACTTTTTACAATATGCTCTTGGACGAAAATCACATTTTCTATCCAGTGTGTGTAGTCATGTGTTTTTTTAAATCATTGGCAAATTTGAATGACCTCTCACATACATTACATTTGAATGGTTCATCACCTGTATGTATTCTCAGGTGTCTTTGTAAGGTATCTTTTCGGGTAAATAACTTTCCACACACATCACATTTATAAGGTTTTTCACCTGTGTGTGTCCTTATGTGTGTCTGCAAGTGATATGAATGACTGAATGCTATCCCACATACTTCACATTAGTTTATAAGATTTTTCCCCAGTATGTGTCCTCATGTGCTTCTGTAAGTGGTGTATATTGATGAATGCCTCCCTACACACAAAACATGCACACGGATAATCACCTGCATGTGTCCTCATGTGTTTCTGTAATTGTTGTGACTGGTTGAATGCATTCCCACACACATCACATTTATAAGGTTTATCACCTGTATGTATCCTCATGTGTTCTTTAAAGTGACATGACTGGCTGAATGCTTTCCCACACACATCACATTTATAAGGTTTATAACCTGTGTGCATTCTCATGTGCCTCTGTAAGGCATTTAATCTGTTGAAGGTTTTCCCACACACATCACATATATAAGGTTTATTACCTGTGTGAATATTTGTGTGATCCTGAAGGTGATGCAGCAGTGCAAATGCCTTCCCACAAATATCACATTTATAAGGTTTTTCACCAGTGTGTGTTCTCATGTGTACTTGTAATTTTCCAGGCCAGTTGAATGCCTTTTCACACATATCACATTTATAAGGTTTGTCTGCCTCATGTTTATTACCTGCTTGTGTCATAATGTCTTTCTGCAAGTTCTCTGATTGGTTGAATTCCATCCCACACGCATCACACTAGGATTTATCACCTGTGTGTATCTTCATGTGGCAGTTAAAGTTACCTACTTTGTTGAAAGCCTTCCCACACACATCACACTTTTTAGCTTTATCACCTGAATGTATCCTCGAGTGTTCCTAGCAGGTATATGACTGGATGACTGCCTTCCCACACACAATTATAAGGTTTGTCTCTAGTATGTATTTTCAGCCTCACTTTGAATCTTTGAATAGGATAACAAAAGTTCTCTCTGTAAATTAAGCAAAAATTGTTTTAAGTACTATGTCAAGCTATGTTTTTGATGAATATATGTATAGAGATATCAGAAACTAGACATAAATAAATCCCATTGCAAACAAAATTTACTTTCTTTTTCACTGTTTTCTTTCTCTTTTTTCCACTATAAAGATGAATAATACAAAATGTTCAAAATGTATTTCAGTATCTATGTGCCTGTTTAAAAATACTTTTAAAACAATTAAATTTAATCTAAATATATTGCAAAATATGCATATCACTAAGCAGTAATATTCAGCAATAACACTTTTCTTATATACTCCTGTGTAAAACTTTGATTGGCCATTTTGGCCCCTCCCTAACCCCAGGGGTCATGATTTGAACAAATTTGAATCTTCACTACCTGAAGATGATTCCACAGGAGTTTCATTTTTCCTGGCCCAGTGGTTCTTGAGAAGAAGATTTTTTTAAATGCCATCAATTTTTCTCTAATTCATAATTATCTCCCCTTGGAAAAACGGCATGGCCCTTCATTTGAACAAACTGGAATCCCCTTTACTCAAGGATACTTCTTTGTAGCAAGTTTGGTTGAAATTGGTCCAATAGTTGTTGAGAAGAAGATGAAAATGTGAAAAAATTACAACAACGACGACAACGACAACGATGACAAGAGGCCCATGAGCCACATCGCTCATCTGAGCACAAAGGGTAGGACTAGTATAAAATGGCTTTTTATTGTCAAGTTTACATCCAAAAGTAGTTCCTTGACCAATCATGGATTTGTTTTTTTTAGAAAATGATTGAGAAGAAGATTTTTAAAGAATTTTCCTTTATATTTCTATGTAAAACTTTGGTCGTAGATTTTGGCCCTGCCCTTCCCCCGGGGGTCATGATTTGAACAAACTTGAATCTACACTACCTGAGCATGCTTTCATATATATATGATGAATTACGGCTTTGTCATTATTGAGAAGAAGATTTTTAAAGAATTTTCCTATATATCTATGTAAAAACTTGGTTGACTAATTTGGCCCCGCCCTACCCTTGGGGGTCATGATTTGAACAAACTTGAATCTAAACTACCTGAGCATGCTTCCATATATATATGATGAATTATGGCTTTGTCATTATTGAGGTGAAGATTTTTAAAGAATTTTCTTATATAATTCTATGTAAAACATTGTTTGGCCATTTTGGCGCCGCCCTACCCCCCCAGGGTCATGATTTGAACAAATTTGAATCTTTACTACCTGAGCATGCTTCAATATAAATATGATGAATTATGGCTTGATCATTCTTGAAAAAAAGATTTTTAAAGAATTTTCCTACATATTTCTATGTAAAACTTTGGTTGACCATTTTGGCCCTGCCCTACCCCCAGGGTCATGATTTGAACAAATTTGAATCTTTACTACCTGAGCATGCTTTCATATAAATATGATGATCTATGGCTTTGTCATTCTTGAGAAGAAGATTTTTAAAGAATTTTCCTATATATTTCTATAATTGATGTAAAACTTTGGTCGACCATTTTGGCCCCACCCTTCCCCCGAAGGTCATGATTTGAACTAACTTGAATTTCCACTACCTCAGAATGCTTCCATATAAATATGATGAATTATGGATGTGTCATTCTTGAAAAAAAGATTTTTAAAGAATTTTCCTACATATTTCTATGTAAAACTTTGGTTGACCATTTTGGCCCTGCCCTACCCCCCAGGGTCATGATTTGAACAAATTTGAATCTTTACTACCTGAGCATGCTTCAATATAAATATGATGAAATATGGCTTGATCATTCTTGAGAAAAAGATTTTTAAAGAATTTTCCTATATTTTTCTATGTAAATCTTTGGTTGGCCATTTTGGCCCCGCCCTACCCCAGGGGGTCATGATTTGAACAAACTAAAATCTACACTACCTGAGGATTATTCCCCATAAGTTTCATCATTCCTTTCACAGTGGTTCTTGAGAAGAAGATTTTTAAAACATGCCACCAAATTTTCATGAATTGCCAATTATCTTCCCTAGAATGAGGGCATGGCCCTTCATTTGAACAAACTTGAAACCCCTCCACCCAAGGATGCTTTGTGGCAAGTTTGGTTGAAATTGGCCCAGGGGTTCTTGAGAAGAAGTCGAAAATGTGAAAAGTTTACAGACAGACGAACAAAATGTGATCAGAAATCAATCACAAATATATTATCAGTAGTAGAACAACCTTTTCTAAATCCTGTTTGAGATTCATTGATTAGCTCTACCTCTTCAGCAAAAGTATTTAAACGGTTAAAAAGTATACTGGTAAAAAGTTTTCCTAAACAACTAAGTAAAGTAACTGGTCTGTAATTTTCAGGATGGCTTCTATCACTCTTGCCCTTATAAATAGGTTTAACTAATCCTACTAAGCATTCCTCTGTTATTATGCCACTATCAAAGATCACGTTGAATAATTCTACATACAGCAGCAGAAAGCTTGAAATAGTTGTTTTCATATTATACTCGTTCAAAACATAATCGCCCCCTGGTGTTTTATTGGTTTTTTTTATTTAATTACTGCATTCTCTATTTCTTCACCCGCGATAGACTGATTAACATGATTAAGGATACTATCATTACTTAAGTCTATGATAATATCTATGTCATCATCTGGGACAGTACTTTCATTTGTTTTCTTTAAAAAATAAACATAGAATTTATATCAACACTTGTTTTATTTTTTGGGCATGAGCTATTTAAAATATGCCAAAATTCTTTCGGTTTTCCTTTTTATATTGATTTAAGTTTATCTGAAATTTTATTATTATATTCCTTAAAGCCATATATGGCATATGTACAATGAAAATATTTGGACTAAAATTTTAAGAACTTATTATTTGTATCAGTACTTTATATAAAGACAAAACTTTTCCTTTAATTACAAAATCTAAGTCAATTGCGTTTAAAGATATCACAATTTAATTTGGATTCTCGGAATTTTCTCCGACTCGGAAGTAAATAAAAAAGATTTAAATAACACATTACAGAGAAGATAAAATCCTTCTATTAGATGAAACGAGGTGCTTTCCATGTTTAGAATTGTATGTCATTGAATAGCTTTAATTTAAATGTATTAACTATATTTCTTTACTTAATTTTGTATTTTTCAAAAATATATTTTTTTGATCAGTTGCGCCATATATGGCTTTAATATATTTATCCATGATTCTTTTAATATACTCTTTACTCATATTCTTTATAGATTCTCATGGGATTTAATTGACTTTTCTTTATTATTTAAGTGTTTTGCCAAATGAAAATTTCTTTTGGCTGAGCGACAGCTATTATTAAACCATGGTTTATTATTGTTATGTGACTTCACGGGTGGTTGATTTCTTCATCTTAAAGTCTTCCCCGCTGAAGCTATAAAAATGTTACATACATGTACATGGCTGGTTATTTTATCTATATCATGTTGATTTACAGGTTTCTCTTTAACAGGATATTATTTAATCTCGGAATAATTATTTATCTCGGAATTCAAGTAAATCATAATTTCAGGTGTAGTGCCTATTTTCATTTTTTTTTTTAAATTATTTTTTCTGCAATAGTTTGGTATTGTGTAGTGAATCTGATGTTATGCATTAGGGGTTAGTCGGTTTCCCATGCACAGCATGGACTAACCCATTTGCGCCTGCGTTACTCTCGGGGGCTAGTCAGATTTCCATGCATCGCATAGACTAACCCATCTGCGCATGCCTCAATATTTACTCGCTAATCTCTGCATTTTCCTTCGTATAAGCGGCAATATTAAGTAATCCTCCAAAACGATCCGTCTTTTAATTAAGCTACAATCCCACCGTAATCGCTTAAGTTACTCCCGAGTCCGAAATATCTGTTGAACATAGTCAACAACGCTGTCGAGCTGTCCATGAATGAAGACTTAGAAATACTATCGCAGCAAAGAACAATACATACCGATTCGTATTCTCGATGCACACTGCAAACATTTACCATTATTTTTGACAATCGTGACATTTAAATCCAAAGAAATGATCAGAAATAACGCGGCGATGTAAACACTACCAACTTCCAGCAACTTCCTAATGCAGACTACCACTGCTCCACGTCACGCTGTGAAAAATGACGTCACGGGTACATTGTTTTCCCGAACTTTTCCAATCGGCAATCCTCGGCTCCATGTGCGAGTTACGAGTCATCCGAGGAAGTCCGAGTGGAGAGCAAAATGGCGATTGAGCATTCTGCGTAATATAAGGTTTCCTGTCTTTGTTGTTCATCAGACGTACTCTAATTTTTTTGTAAAATGTTCTACTTTAACCATGCAATTAAATATTACAAGGGGAAAGCGAAACTGGAAAGTCTTCAGTACAAAAATCGGTCTTTAAAATTACAAGATCTATGATCCGCCCACTTGTTTCACTTCTAGTTAAGAGGTGCATATTTAGTGTGCAAATCTTGAGATTGTAAGCTTTGGTGACGTCACGCTCTAAATTGCAGTGACAGGGAAAATGATAGGCATACATAAAAAAAAAATGCACAGGCATATAACATCGTTTTTGAGAGGATAGAATTTTAACTAACATGAAACTTGATAAAAATAAATAAATAGATAACATTAAAACGAAAAAAAAAAAGAATTGCCCAAATTTGAAAATCGGGGGGGGGGGGTTTAAGGTTTTTTCACATTCTTCTGTTCGATCATACACATACATATTTTATGTACATGTTTGTATAGGTTCATGTAAATGTTTTGTTTTTGTTTTTCCTTTTATGTCAACTATATTTTAGGCCTTTCTCTTGCAAGTTTGTACTCTTTATGCTCATTTGGGCACTGAATTAGTAATAAAACATATCTTATCTTATCTACACATTTTGACTATTAAAAAAGAAAACAAAAAGGTTGTCAGGGTTTGTGTGTGTTGAAGGGGGGGGGAGGTTTCAACAGATAGTTTTTCTATAGTAAAAAAATATGGTTATATCTCAGTTGGAAAAAAGGAAAGGAGGCATTCCCCCACAAACCCCTCAGGCCTGATGCAGTGTATATTTAAATGATTTAGACTAGTAATATCAAATCATAAAAAGGATACATTTTATTTATAAATAAGCTAATTTTGCAGGTCTGTTGCCTTACCTGCTTTCCTGATTCTTTAGAAGACTGACCCCCCCCCCCCTTCTCCGTAAGTGGATTTGATTCTGAAAGGGGGCTGGCAGATTTTTTTTTAATTACGGTGTGTATAATTATAACGTTTACTTGCATGTCAGAACATCAGAAAGTGAGAAGTGAGACACTAAAAAAATTAAAAAATCAAAATTCAACTAAATGATTCTTTTCAGTTATTTATAATTGTGTGTCGTTTAATATTTTTATGGGTAATAATTGCTTATAATGCAATATTCAGCAACTTTTCTATATTTAACCTGCTTAATGGATATTGTGTAAATTATTATATTATACCAGTATTCGATGTGTTCGAACCGCGATACGTGTACATTATAACTGTACCAGAAATTTTATCAGTGTGTAGCACGGAATTTATATCATTTTCGACTGAACTCATTTTATTTATCGGTCGAAATGATATTTTGAAAAATTGAAAAACGGCTCATGAAAACAAACGGGTTAAATTTTCGATACCAGTCGGTGCATATTAGATTATAAAATAGGAAAAGGTGCGTCCAGTCCAGATTTAACCCCCATGTTGGACATGGTACTGATGAATTCTAGTTTCATTCCATCGAAATCTATAAAAAACGGGAAGTCACGGTCTTTGACATAATTTTCCAAGGCTGATATGTCAATTTCGTCCACCGAGCATTTCAATTATTTATGACATCCATTTTGGATACAAATTATACACATTCATGTACCAATTTTTTCGATATATAAGATTTATTACTTTAATATTTTTTTAAGTGCATGAACATTTTATATAACGCTGGAACATCAGAAAATGATGACATCGCCATATATGTAGCTATAATTTTACTAACAAAAAACGTCTAAAATATATTTTAATTATGATATTTTAGTTATTTTATACAGATGAATTTTCTTATGCCACGTGTCAAAGATATCGTACGCGACGTCATGGTATTCCAACTCGGGTATACTATGACAGTGTTGTTGTGTTTGTAAATGATTCTATGTATAGCTGTAGTGTGCATGCTTTATATACTTGTACTGTAACTCTGTCACTGTATCTTATGCTATGCTTAATCCTGCATACTCTGATATGAGCGTTGGTAGCAAAATAATTAAGCATAGCTGCTTCCGACTCTCTCTCTCTCTCTCTCTCTCATATAATCTCCTTCATATTAATTCATATTAATATTGCACTGTGCTTGTCTTTATATGTAGTGTATGCACCCTCTGATCCTTAAACACCCTCTGTAGTATGCTAGCTAGCTTTGTAACATAACTGCATGGTGTGCGCTTTTGTGCTTATGCGTATGGGTCACTAACCAGTCAATCGAAGCACTATGGATACTGGGGGTTCTAGCTAGTGCTACAAAATGTATAGACAAAAAACATATATTGACGCAATCGTCAAAAATCGGCCGCAAACCCACTGGTCCTTTCAATGAAGCAATTAGAAACTGGAATGCTTGATCTGTTATTAAAATATCTCACATTTATCCTGTGACATTGAAAATTTGCATGTGCCATTACAGTGTTTTCTTCAATACATAATACATGTACATTACTACATGTATAAACAAACTACTCATAGTCCTCTACGTCTCCGTGCATAGTTTGGTACAATCCACTCTGTCGGAAGTTTGATGTTTTTAAAGTAGTTTTTACGTTTAAAGATTAAAACTAAAGTTTAAAATTTTCTTAACCATAGAGATATATAGCTTTACTTTAATAAAAACGCAAAAA
>PRKT01000066.1:1248360-1266209 GCA_003671525.1 Saccostrea glomerata | reverse complement strand
CACCAAAAACTTTAACCTGTTCACTCAACCGGAAAATGTAGGTCAGATTCAGCATCCGAAGCAAGCCCGGTAGTATCCATCCTTAGATGTATCATCCATGCAAGTTTGGTCAACATAGGAATTATAGTTACTTGGAAATGAAACCTACACCAAAACTGCACCAAAAATGTTAACCTGCTTCAAAAACATTAACCTGGTCATTCCTTTGCTGAAATTGCAGCATCTGAAACTTTGACTGGTACAATGAAACACACTAGAACCATCTTCCATGCATGTCTAATCAATATAGGACATAGAAGTACTTAAAAAGAAAACTGCTCCAAAAAACTTAACCTTAACCTGGGACGCCGACGCCGACGTGGACGCCGACGCCGACGCCGACACCGACGCCGACGCCGAGGGTATTACATAAGCTCCCCCAACTTCGTTGAGGTGAGCTAAAAATGCCAGTAGCGACAATAATGATAGTGTTTAAATTATAAATACATTGCATTTCTTTTTTTTTCAACAGAATGAAAAAAGTTTTCCAATTGTTATAAATTTTAACTTTCAAGAAACAATTTCATATCAAATATCTGTAAATTATATTTAATATTAGCTGATTTCCTAAATTGGGGGCGAGTTGTCCTGAATAGTGGGCGAGTTGTCTTGGGGGCGACCTGTCTTGGGCGAGTTGTCCAGCAGGGATATTTTAGTACTTGCCTTCTGAGAGGTTTCAATTGTAAATTCGAATTCACTATCCTTCCTAGAAATATACAGGCTGATGGATTACTAAGAATGAACAGATTTCTACATGTAAATTCAAAATTGCACTGACCTGGCTTCCTCACTGTCATTGTTTGCGTGTAAAAAGGCAAAATGTCGATCCCGATCATAATGTTGGAGTGGTAAAACTAGTCTATCCGACTCCCGATTGTCGGATTTTGTTTTTTATAATTGATATCTTTGCAACCATGGATGACTGAAAATAATTTTGCAAGTATATATTTGTTTATTTTAGTCCCATTGCGCATACAAAATATTTAATATATATCATTTATCATGTTTATGGAAATTGACACTTTGCACTCTGTCCATAGGATCTACATGTGTATGTCATTTAGTTCAGTCACAGACACAAAATTCTTTATTGCTTTTATGGACCTAAAGCTTTTAAAGCCATATATGGCGTATGTGCAATGAAAATTATTAGACTAAAATCATAAGAACTTATTATTTGTATCATTACTTTATATAAAGATAGAACTTTTCCGTAAATTACAAAATCTAAGTCAATTGCGTTATAAAGATATCACAATTTAAATTTGATTCTCGGAATTTTCTCCGTATCGGAAGAAATACAAAAGATTTAAATAACACATTACAGAGAAAATAAAATTGTATTTTTAGATGAGACGAGGTGTTCTCCGTGTTCAGAGTTATATGAAAAGCTCTAATTTGAATGTATTAACTATATTTCTTTACTTTTCAAAAATATATTTTTTTTTTATCAGTTACGCCATATATGGCTTTTAGTTTGTATTAAAACAAACTAACTTGATATCTTTTTTTATTGATTATGCACCTATAGTTATAACATCATTTTAAATTTTACTTTTTTTCAAATTTTGCGAGGAATAATTGAAAAAAATTGATATATAAAAAAGGGGGTGTATACGTGTTCAAAAAGCTGTTTTGTTAGTTTTCTGGGGTCAATCTTAAGAAAGTTTATGTTTATGTAAACCTTGTAATTTTTTTTTATTTTTCAAGAAAACAATGGCATATAAACAATTTAAATTTGAAGAATTATATAAAAAAAAAACAAAAAAAAGCAACGAATAGGTCTTCCGTTGGAGCTACGGAAAGGAAGACATAACCTTGAGTCTAGGTCAAACCATTCTAAAGTTATTAAGTAAGCAACCTAAAGGCTTTTTAAGGAAACCAGGAAAAAGACTGTAAAGGAATGCTATGTGCATGACCTTGAACTTTCTAAATGACCTTGCGACAAGCAATAACAAACTCTTTTATAAAAAATACATAACCTGTGTGTTACCGACTGGAAAAGTTTACGTATGCTTTTTGGATATTATTTTAGTCCATACATGCACCCAAAACATCTTATCTTTAGTGACCTTGAAGTGAAGTCAAGGTCATGCCCTACCATGCATTATGTCAGCAATGTTTCAAACATGGTTGAGAATTTAAAGTTTCTCTGTCAGTAACATTGACTCGTTCAAAAAACTGGAGACATGTTCTGTCAATTTTTTCTGAACGTTTATCGATTCGAAAGAATTTAACACGCATTCTCTGTAAGCACCAACGAATTTAATATAGCAATATACCCTTTCTTCGAAGGGTGAGGGCATACAAATATGTCGTAATCTTGGAGTTCCAAGAATAATTCGTTTCTGTCTTTGAGATTGATTGATTGTATATTGTTTAACGTCCCTCTCGAGAATTTTTCACTCATATGGAGACGTCACCGTATGCCGGTGAAGGGCTTCAAATTTTGACCTTTACTCGGCACTCAGGGCCATTGAGCAGTGAGGGATCTTTATCGTGTCAATGCCTGCCGCTGACACGGAGCCTCGGTTTTTAAGGTCTCATCCGAAGGACCCGCAACTTTCACTTCAAAGTGCCGAGCGCATGGCCAAGGGACAGTTGCTACCAATTTAAACGACTAGGTCAGTCGCAGCCGAGATACGAACTCACGACCTCCCGATCACGGAGCGAGCGCTTTAATACCGACTGAGCTTCCGTGAACGGTCTCTGTCTTTGAGAGGCTAATGTGCTAATTACTCCGCTTGAGATAAAAGATACCACAGAGTCCGACACTTCTGCTTCATACTTGGATATTTTACTTGAAAAAGACACTAATTGTAATCTAACAACCAAGCTATATGATAAACGTGATGACTTTAACTTTTCTATCGTCAACTTCCCTTACTTATGCAGCAATATACCTTCATCACCTGCATACGGAGTATTTATATCTCAGTTGATTCGATACGCAAGAGCATTCTCTTCGTATGAACAATTTCTTAAACGAGGTAAATTATTGACAAGCAAGTTGATGAAACAAGAATATCAACAGTCTCGTTTAAAATCATCATTTCGTAAATTCTATGGTCGATACAATGACCTTGTCAGCCAATACAATTTATCATTGAATGAAATACTGAGTGACGTTTTTCATATCAATTGTTAGTCCATTATTTATACACTGAATTGACCATGGATTTTTTCCGTTATTTCCTGATTATGACAACGAGCACACGTTTTTTTGGCATAACTTGATGAACAGTGCCAGGTAGTCACACAAGCAGAACGAGAACTTACCTGTTACTGTCCAATAAGTTAACAATGGAAGTGTTCGCCAATGGTTAAAATTTTTAAGTAAGTTATAAGCCTCAAACTGACCATTATGTCAGATATTAGACTCTCCTCGGTGCTACGAGCCTCGGGTCGTCCAATATCTGACATAATGGACAGTTTTCGGCTTATAACCATTACTTAAAACCTATGTGTAAATTGTGGTTCCCCCACCCCTTTTGCAATGTGATCAATAATTGCGTTGTTATTCTTAAAAATATTTTTCAATATACTCATATCTACAATTTTGTTCTTTCATCAAACAAATTTAAATCCCCTTTACCAAGGGTAGTCTGTGTCACTTTTGATTGATATTTACCATGTAGTTTTTGAACAGACGATGGCATTATGAACTAGAACTGTCCAATGCGGACAAATATCCTCGCTGGGTTTTTCAGAAAAGGTGCCAATTCAAAAATACATAGTTAATGGATCTAAAGGTGTTCACAATTTACTTACAAAAATTTGTAGTGAAATATAACTGCTCATCATGTTTTTTAATGAATGAAACAAAGGTGCAACCAAATGAAACATCAATACTTATTCAATGTAATTTCATTGTAACATTATTTAAAAAAAAAATTATTCCTGCATTAAAAAATATATTGCAATTATGTGTTATGTCACTCTGCAAACTGATTGTTGAAAAAAATCATTCTATACAAAATCAAATTAATCTTTATAATTTAATATCAAATTCATTTGAAAATAAATAGTTGATCAGCCAGTGATAAATTGCTTTGACAGACAATAAATTACAATAAAGAGAATTAGAGAAGAGAGGTCTGTAATTCTTGTGCCTGATTCCCAGGAGATTACACATGGTTGATAATGAAATGCCTTTTTGTTCAACTTCCCACACAAAATTCATTAATCTATCTTTAACTGGATGCATGTCCAGTCATTATTCTCAAGAGGTAAATAAAATTACATTCTCTTCTGTGCAATGTAAAAACTGTTTTTAACACTTGATGATGTTTCTTTTTTTAAGTATATGTACATCTAAGTAGTTTTACGCTGTAGTATTTTTGTTCAGATATACTAGATTCGATGTCTCAAACCTTATAAATGATCCCAAAATGAACAAGTCAATTTAAATAAATAAATAATAAAACCTGTAAAATGTAAACAAATGAACAAAAAGAGTCAAAACGTCATAGGGTGAATAATAAATGTACAAATTTTAGATAAATCCTTGCAATAGTTTCTGAAAAACGCTTTGGACAAAATCATAAAATAAAAATGAAAAAAAAAAAACACCAGTAAAATTCAAAATAATAATCAAATCAAGATGGAAAATATCAGGTGCACAACTTCATATGGTGAATAATATGTGTACAAATTTTCAGACAAATCCTTCCAAGAGTTTCTGAGTAATGGTCCGGACAAAATTTTGTCTACAGACAGACGGACATGGTCATTCCAATATCCCCCCCCCTTAAACTTCTTTTGGGGGAGGGGTATAAAAAAGTTTAATACGGATAAATTTTGATCAGAAAAGCCCAGTTAGGCATTTGACTGAGGTTAGACAAACGTTTGTGTTTAAACGCTTTTTTGAAAAATTTCTTTTCATTGAGAGAATCAGAAAGTTTATAATTTCTGGAGATTCTACAAAATTGTGCATAAAGGCGTAACAAAATGATTTTTTCATAATCAATTAAAACTGAATTTTCATTTTCTTGATTTTTCGTATGATAGCCCTCCTCTTTATAACAAGTTTAAAAAAAAAATTCTTTTCAATGATTTTATTAGTCAGATTTTAACTGAAAAAGCAAAACAATACAGAACACAATAATAAATTGATACAATTTGCATTGTATATGAATAAACTAGTATCATGCATCAAGCATACTATACTAAATACGTACATGTACGAATAATAAATACACACATGAACAACTAATCAAAGCATTCAAGATTCATTTCATCAACATGTAATTAAGGACAATCATATTAAAAAATAAATTCCATAAACAAGATATATGAAAATCTTCAATTTCTCTGCAATATTTGAAATAAATTTACATCACACATAAGTGTTCATTGTTTTTTACCAAGACTTATTGAAGACATTTTCAAAGATTTTCATCTAGAAATACCAACTTTCCAACATTTATGTAAGCAAAGGTCAACGTTGACTAATTTATAATGTTAAATAAAAGGAATTACTCATTAAAGTCAGACTACCCTTGCCAAATCAACTTACTTCAATTTACAAGGACTTTACTTACCGGTATATGTGAACATATCTGTACCAGACATTTTTCTCTTAAAAAGATTTATGGAACAAATCACTGTTAAAATAATTTCAATTTCCAGATGTATCTATCTTTTTCGATTTCTCAATTGCATAAAAAATGAATTTTTAAACTCTATGTATAGTTCTGTTTCAATTGACTTCCTACAAACATCATAATTGTAAAGTTTTTTTTATTGTAAAGTTTTTAATTGAAAAGCGTCAAGATGTGTCTCTATCCAACACTAAGGTATCTCGCCTGTTTTTGTCTTTTTATGCCTCTTCAAACGAAATTATAGGTTGAATCAAATTTGTGAGTTTTTCCCCATTCTGTTCTGTTCTGTTTCCAGAGGTATTCTGGTATAAGCTTTCAAACTTTTATATATCCGCAAATGGCTCTTCATCTATGGCTTTCTCCAACTGACTTTCCACAAACATCCCATTAGTAAGGTTTGAAATACGTCACCATGAGTTTCTGTAGGTTACTTTAAATGCTAGATCTGTGCTTAATTTTCCAAACACATCACAATACTAAGGTTTTTCGCCTCTATATATCTGTATCTAGATTTTTTACGTATGCATTAGTAATTGATTGAATACCTTTCCGGAAATATCACAATTCTTAAGTTTCTTGTCTCTTTATTTCTGTATATAGATCGGTTGAAAGATTTTCTACACAGATTTAACAGGTTAATCACACGTGTGTTTCTTCCTGTGTTTGTCTAGATCTGACTTTTTACAAAATGCTCTTAGACAGAAATCACATTTATAAGGTTTATTTCCTGTATGTGTCATCTTGTGTCTTTTTAAATCAGTGGCATGTTTGAAGGCCCTCTCACATACATCACATTTGTAGGGTTTATCACCTGTATGTATTCTCATGTGTCCTTGTAAGTTATCTTTCCGGGAGAATAACTTTTCACAAACCCCACATTTATACGGTTTATCACCCGTATGTGTTCTCATGTGTGTCTGTAAGTGTTGTGACTGGCTGAATGCTTTCTCACACACATCACATTTATAAGGTTTATCACCTGTATGTGTCCTCATATGTTTCTGTAAGTTTCCTGAATTGTTGAATGCCTTCCCGCACACATCACATTGAAAAGATTTGTCACCAGAATGTCCATCACATTGATAAGGTTTATCACCTGTATGCTTTCTCATGTGTATTTGTAATTGATTTGTCTGGCTGAATGCTTTCTTACACACAATACATTTATAAGGTTTATCACCTGTATGTATTCTCATGTGTGTCTGTAAGTGATTTGTCTGGCTGAATGCTTTCTCACACACATCACATTTATATGGTTTATCACCTGTATGTGTTCTCATGTGTTTTTGTAAGTTCTGTGATTGGTTGAAAGCCTTCCCGCACACATCACATTGATAAGATTTATCACCTGTATGTATCTTCGTGTGGCGGTATAAGTTGCCTAAATTATTGAAAGACTTCCCACACACATCACAGCTTTTAAGTTTATCACCTGTGTGTATCCTCAAGTGTTCATGACAGGTATATGACCGACTGAATGCTTTTCCACACACATGACATTTATAAGGTTTATCACCGGTATGTGTCCTCATGTGTGTTTTATAATTGGTGGCATGTTTGAATAATCTCTCACAAACACCACATTTGTAAGGTTCATCACCTGTATGTATTCTCATGTGTACTTGTAAGGTATCTTTCCGGTTGAATAACTTTTCACAAATGTTACATTTATAAGGTATATCACTTGCATGTGTTCTCAAGTGAGTATGTAAGTGTGATGACTGGCTGAATGCTTTCCCACACACTTCACATTTATAAGGTTTATCACCTGTATGTATCCTCATGTGTGTCTGTAAGTTGTGTGCTTGGTTGAATGCCTTCCCACACACATCACATGTATAAGGTTTATCACCTGTATGTATCCTCATGTGTCTCTTTAAGGAGCCGGAATCGGCTAATGCTTTCTCACACACACTGCATTTATAAGGTATATCACTTGCATGTGTTTTCATGTGTTTCTGTGAATGTTGTGAATGACTGAATGCTTTCCCACACATGTCACATTGATAAAATTTATCACCTGTATGTGTCCTCATGTGGCAGTATAAGTTACATAATTTGTTGAATGCTTTTCCACATACATCACATTTATAAGGTTTATCACCTGTATGTATCCTCATGTGTTCATGACGGGTATAAGACTGGGTGAATGCCTTCCCACACACATCACACTTGTAAGGTTTGTCTCCAGTATGTATTCTTTTATGTCTGATTAAGCTACTGGACAGGCTGAAGTTCTTAAAACAGAAATCACATTGAAAAGCTTTGCTGGTTGACTTTTCAGTCTCACTTTGAATCTTTGAATTGGATGACCAGACTTCTTTTTCCATCTGTAAATTTAGCAAAAAATTGTTTTAAAGCAGTGTGTTAAGCTACGTTTTTTGATGATTATATGTGGAAATATCAGAAATAAGATTTAAATGAATTCCATTGCCAACAAAATTTTACTTTCCTTTTTTCTTTCTCTTTTTTTGCACTATACAGATGAATAATACGATATATTCAAAACGTATTTCGGTAAAAACCAATGTGTCTTGTTTTTTATACTTTAAAACAATGAAGTAAATATCTATTCTAAATATATTCCTTAAAAACAATTAATAATGTTAAATTCCCGAATAAGTGGAATTTTTAGTGCGACGCAAATGTAGCGATTTTTCCTTAAAATTGGGTATTTAATTTTTAGCGAGATGTAATACTTGTGATTTTGAAATGCCGACTTAAAAAAGTATTACAACTTTAACTAAATAAATACAAGAGGCCCATGGGCCACATTGCTCACCTGAGCACTGTGAGTAGGAAAAAGTAGAAATTGGTATATCATTGAAGAGTTTAAATCCAAAAGTAAATCCATGACCAGCTATGGTTTTGTTCTTCTTGAGAAGATAATTTTAAAGAAATTTCCTATATATATCTATGTAAAACTTTGGTCGGTCATTGTGGCCCCGCCCTACCCCTGGGGGTCATGATTTGCACAAACTTGAATCTACACTACCTGAGGATGCTTTCATATAAATATGATCAATTACAGCTTTGTTATTCATGAGAAGATTTTTAAAGAATTCTCCTATATATTTCTATGTTAAATTTTGGTCGACCACTGTGGCCCCGCAATATCCCCGGTGGTCATGTTTTGAACAAACTTAAATCTACACTACCTGAGGATGGTTACACATGAGTTTAAATTTTCCTGGCATTATGGTTCTTAAGAAGAAGATTTTTAAAACATACCACTAAATTTTTATTAATTCCCAATTATCTCTTGAGAAGAAGTCAAAAATGTGAAAAGTGTACAGACAGACAGACGGACGCTGGATACAATATTATCAGAATTTAAGCTCACTTGAGCCTTCGGCTCAGGTGAGCTAAAAACGGGATTTTCTGTATCCTAATTTTGAATTTTCAAAATAATTTTATTCAAAGTAGAAATGTTAGAAAGCAAAACACCTTCACAAGCATTGTCATTCCGAGCTAAGCCATGTGTGCAAATCGATCACACAGTTTTTGTAAGCAATGCACGAGCTCTGTTTTTGTAGATGTTTAGACTTAACCGGGTGCGTTCTATTGTCAAAAGTCTGCTCACCACAACTACAAGGACTCAGAATATATTGTGTGTTTGCTTTGCTTTCGAACATGTCTACTCTGAGTTTTCTGGATTGTATAAATATTTTCATTCATACACAACAAGATCCCCACTTTTCCTAAATATTAAGATTAAAATTAAAATTTGTGAAAGTGCAAGGATGTGTCAATCAAACCCGCCAAAAAATTTAAAGTTTAAATAACTTTAAAATGAAATACGATTTTTAATTATTTTTTGTACGAAATGCTATTAAAATATATAATTCGTAATATTAAAGAGAACAAATTAACCTCAAATCTGTGTCAAAGTACCTTTAACTGGTTTAAAATTATTTAAATTCCTTCAAAATGCCTTCATTATACATTGAATACCTTAAATACGAGATAGAGTCATAATATTAATTATGGTTAATGGTACTAATTTTTTTTATATTCTTTTAGAAGTTTAAAAGAGGCTCATTACACCACTTTTTGATGACGTTCTTCTACCAAATAAAAAACAAACCACATTCCTCTGGGGACGGATTTTAAAGTAACTTTTTATACTTTGACCCTGACCTTTATAAATTGATAAATCATGTGATGATTTAATATTTACATTTCCAATGTCTTTGTCTGAGATAAAATTACCAAATGTAAATGTAATTGATTTCCTCATGAATGTCCTTTGGCGCGGTTCCAAAAAAACCACGTGCAGGGCGGGACAACACCTAGAGAGAAGCAGGCTTGGAGCCCGTGGATTGGCGGAATCAAAGCATGTAAATATAAGGAATAACTGTCAGATTTTTCAAATTCATGAAGATGATCAATGGATTGGCTTGTGTGATAATTTTATGCATAAACGCCTTTGGCGTTAGCTTCCAATGACATATTTGTATGGAGGAACACTACAACCTTGTTGAAATGAGAAAAAAGTTATTTACTTGCATTATTTAATATATAAATATATTTTATTTAAAATACCGTCTATATTTGTGTTAAAACATGTGAAATTATAGAAAATACATTAAGTGGTATACTTCATTTATACGTTATCAGTTGTATGAAACCGAATGCGTGTTTGTAAGACATCTGATCTGCTAAATGTCTGTCCACACACATCATATCCGTATGGTTTCTCTCCTGTGTATATCCTCTTGTGTCTATGTTTGGTACTTGAATGTGACAATCAAACCCGCCAAAAAAGGTTAAATAACTTTTCAGTGAAATATTTTTTTTATTAATTTTTGTGTGCAATGATATTAAAATATATAAGTCGTAATATTATAAAACAAGAGGCCCACGGGCCTTATAGGTCCCCTGAGTATCATGCAACAACTTTCCAGTGATTGTATTTGGTTCGTGTTTTAATCCAAAAGCAATAAAATTCACAAATTTGGAAAGAGGCACCATTGCTTATCAAAGGGCAGATTTCAAAGCATTAATTTATTTTTAGTCAAAGTACCCCCTCCTGGTACCCCTGACCCAGAGGCCCTGAAATTATCTATTTTGAAAGAGGCCACTTTCTTCATTACCACACTGCTCAACGCGTTATTGGCAACCCGGTTGTTATCGGACACTCGGTTGATCACAATTGTTTACAGGGTAGTAAATTATTTCAAATAAACTCTGTTAAAATAGAAACAGAGAATGTTCATTGTTATTTTTGTAAACAGAAATAAATATGAATATAAAATAAAGCCTCGATACGTATTAGAAGAGCATTTGTTAGCCTTGGGAGGGCTTTAAAAGTTAAATCTGTTATATTTTGCTAGTTTTTCTCCAATTGTCATTGCTGTAAACAGTTTTTTCTTCAAAATCCTTATATTTACCTATCGTTAATGATTGTCCACAAGAGGACATCGTCAGAATCTTGCAAATATGTTATTAAAATTTAAAGGACAAAAATTGCCCAATTTTAACTTTCAGTATGTTACGGTTGAATAATTCAGTTTGTTATCGGAAACTTCGGTTTTGGTTATCGGAAACAAAGGTTGACATAGATAAGGAAAAATATAAAGGATCGACAGAAATCCGCATGAAATCTAAAAATATAAAGTGGCTGGCACACAATTATAATTTTTGGTTATTATTTACCTCTTTTAAGAATATGTAACTTTAAAAAATGCGTGTTTTGGCATATCTCACTGATATCTGCATGATATTGACCTGTTGTCAAATATGGTATTAGTTTCAAGTTTCATTTCAAACTACCGAGGTCGCCCTTGGTTAGAGTCAAACACATGTATATGTCGTTATATGCTTGCAAAATGTACTTTTTCTCACGTGAAAAGAAAGGTCCTATTCGGTATTATAATTTTTTTTTCATTAAAGAAGGGGGGGGGGGGATTTTCCACACTTCAAGTGCCTGCGTTTTTTTTTATAATACCGAATAGGGCCATTCTTTAAATGTGAGAAAAAGTACAATCTGCTTGCAAATAACGTCATATAGATGTGTTTGAAGGGGAAATTTTATATTTTCGAGGTATTATACACTCATATTTTTTTTTTCATTAAAGGGAAGGGGGGTATTATCCACACTTCAGGTGCCTGTGAAACAACATACAGTCAATCAAGGTGATAAGCGCACATAGCGAAAGAACAGCTGCCAGTCATTTTATTGACTTAGCACAGGCGACACCGAGATTCAAACTCACAACCTTTCCAACACGAATAAATTTATAAGTTTACTGGCCTACAGCAATTAAAGAGTTCAAACTCAATAAAATTAAGGGTGGTTAAATGTATTTCCAAACAGGGCGTTAGACTAAGCTATATGACATAGAATTAAAACTGTTGAGGAGAAAAGAGATTGACATGAAAAATTACGAAATCGTAAATATGGATCTCTAAAGACATTGGAGGTTGTTTAACATACCAAGAAGGAATAAGAATTAACCCACTGATAAACAGTTCCATCCAGCAGTGTGCTCTTGGTCATTATTGGTCAGATGCAATGTGTAAATATAGAACTCATCTCAGATAGATCGACGGGGGATTCGCATGGATATTGCATTGCTATTGGATGTTTTACTGAATTCCACCCGCCCAAATGTAATCACTGACTGTAGAAAAAGTTAAACATATGAGGAACTGAAAATGAATCAAACTGTGACGTGATTCCGGGGATCATGGGGGAACTTGATTTAAAAAAATAACAATGTAATACTCAGTTGATCATAATACAAATGTAATTGTTATGATTAATTAAAGATTTACGTCTGAAACCTCCTGAAGCTTAACGAGGTTCACTTGAATGGAAAACATGAAAAAATGATTAAACAGATAGGATAGTTCTATCATTTTATTATTAATCTTATTTATAACCATTCATGTCAAAACAAACTTACGAACCTTACAGACAGCCCTTGAAAATAAATTTCAAAATTACTCTAAACACATAACGTTTACTTTTATCAAGAATTGACAGACTATAATGGACTTTTTCAAAACTATTTATGGAGCTAAAGGAAACTTTTTAACCTGCGTTTCCAATAACATACAGCTGTACACCCTTCAAAAACCGAATTATCCGGCTACGTATTCAACTAACGAGACATTGCAAATGACTATTTTCAAAGCCTTAATTAAGATTTTTCATCTCAGTTTGCTGATTTAAAGGTATTTGATTGGCAATTGAATAAATATACCAGTTTGATAGAATAAATTTAATTTGAAGTCTACAAAAATTAAATTATGATGACATAATCCGAATTTTAAAAAAATAAAATATTATCTGAGAGAGCTTTAGATCTTTTGATTCGGTTTGTGCTTTCTGCTGCTGAAAGTATAATCAATTATCTGTCATAGATCACAAACTTCGTTTGCTGAAATTCAAATTGTTATTTTTTTAAGAACTGAAAACCTTGACCGCAGAGTATAATGGAATTTCGTCTTTTTTTAAAACCTATTGTTGAAACAGACGGAAATTTTTTAACCTTGGTTTTCGAAAACCTGCACCTGTGAAAAACCGAATTCTCCGGCAACTTCAACCGTGTTTCCGATAACATGTTTTTGCCCAACGAAACATTTTAAATGTCCGTAAAATAAACCATAATTTGAATTTTGATATATGTCTGCTTATCTAAAGGTTTATGATTGTCCATATAGTTAATAAATCACTTTATTTTATAAAACAAATTGATTCTGACCTCTACAAAGACTAAAATATGTTGACATATTCAGAAAATTTTATTAAATTTCATTTTACAGAGCTGTAGATATTTTGAAAGAGTGTGATTTGGATCGTGCTTTTTACCGCTGAAAGTATTACCATTTATCTGCCAAAGATCACAAACTTTGTTTGCAGAAGTACACAATATTCATTGAATGAAGAAATTTAAAGTCACCTACGTTTTCTTTGATTTGTTTTTTCCTGCAACGAGTGTCCGATAACAACCGAGTTGCCGAAAACGCGTTGAGCAGTGTGATTACAAGGCCAGCATTTTTTTTACTGTTTAGGTTTAGTTATGAACATGAGAATAAAAATTTCTGGAATGAGAAGAAAATATTTTTTTTTGGATAAATCAATTATTAACATTTGTACATTCTTTTTTATGCCATTCTAATAGGCTCCTTACTGGATACATAATGCTTTCAAATACGAAAGAAGAACATTGCTTATTTAATCATCTGCCAGTTTGGACCAATTATATAAATTTTGTGATGTTGGTCAATATGTATTTAAAAAAATCAATTCTTTAAATGTCTTTCAATATATCTTCATTTTTTTAATATGTGATAGGTGAATGTGTATGCATTGTTCTAAAATTTACATGATGCCTAAAATTATATAATTCCTATCATAAAACAGACAGGGAGTTTTAAGGAGTAGGGTGAACATTTTTTTCAATTAAGTGTTAAATAATTTTACTGGCTGATACAAATGACACTTCATGCCTGTATATATTTGTATATTTTGGCCTTTTAATAGTTGATTTTTTCTTTATTTCTTCAGGTTATTGTTTATTTCTTCCTCAAATGGACTAAACTTCTCCCATAGTTTTATTCATTACAACTGATGCATAAGCAACCCTTTTCTGAAGAATGATGCTTAGACTGTAACCTATAACAGAGATTTAAACAATGTCGCTGACAATATGCAATAGCTATCACTGGCAGTTTAAAACCTGTGGGAGGAAAATAATTTACAGACAGATACTTTTGAAACTAACACATGATTATCTCACCAGCATGTCACTGTGAAACAAAGTCGTCAGCATTTTATTTGTCCTTTGAACGTGTGAAACGTTTGAATAGCACTCGAATAGATGGATTTTACACTAAACCAAGCTATCTTCTCAGATAGATCTATCATTATTCACCCGCCGCTTCATCTTAAAACCGGAAGTGCGACTTTGTAAATTTGAAATCTCGATCCCGACTCAAATTTGACATCGGAAAGAAAAAAAAATATTTTTTCTGAAAATTCTAAACCTTGAGCGGAGGGTTTATAAAACTGAAAATAAAATAAATCCTGGCCTTAAATATGTAATTAAATCATTAGCATATTAACAGGAGCAAAGGATGAGATGTTCAAAGAATTCATGCATTTCACTATATAATCATTAGAGCCCCATTCTAAAACAAGAACCCTTGACCCTGGGTCCATAAAATTCACAATTTGGTAGAGGCAATCTTGCTCATCATAACTATGTACTTAGTTAGTTTATTTAAGGTAATTCCAACCTCCTATGATGTCATAGGTTTTTGCAAAAACTGTAATTAGTTTAAATTCATGCCTAATAGAAAAATATCTCTTGGAAGAATGCTTTATAATAGGTGTAATGATAAATATTGTTTAGTAAAGGAATTTAAAATATGCAAATTTTCTATATTTAATCAATAATTCAATCTATAAAAAAAGTTTACAAGGGCAATAACTCCTTCTAAGGTCTCTTCATTCAGGCATTTGCTTTTCTGTAAAATAGTTTACCTGATATTCACAATTCAAAAGTATCTTTTAAGTAGGAAGTATTTAGGAACACTCAGCATCAGAATTATGGATTTTAACCAGTTTTTACATATTTTTCTCAATACTGTTTTCAAAAAATGTACAATTTTTTATGTTGATATAAGCTTCGGTTTATGTATGTTTAGCATCTTACGGTAAATAATATGGTGACCTATACATTTTTTTGCAATAAATGAAAAGTTTAAAGTATATTGAAAGAAAATAAACGCATTTTTTATACTTTGAACCTATAAAATTGTGAGGGTGGAAATTCCTTAATACCCAGGAGCAGAGAAAAAGATTTTCAAAGAAATAATGTATTTTCACTATATAATCAATAGAGCCATTTAAGGTCAAGATCTAGTAAATAACTTGAGACTAATTTTTTGGTGCGAGATCCATTATGACGTCATGATTAATTTCAACGTTGTTTTTCCCGTACTTTACGGCTTTAGCAGAATAATGTGGAAAATAGGGTATTTTCATGTCATTCAATTTGAAATCACATGAAAAGTAAACCGGATACCTATATTAGATTTGATATTGATTTAAAGCCGAGGCCATGAACATACTAATTACCATTTTCTGAGAGACTGTAGGCAATCTGGATACATTTCCTTTGCCGAAGACCAAAAAATTACCATAATTATGACTGGTTTTCTTAATTTTTCCTTAAAAATGATAGTTCAAAATACAGTTTTGCATCTTGTTTACCGATAAATTATGCCCCGAAACACCTTATGTGACCAGGCTAAAGTTGTAAAGCATTAACAAAGGAATTTATTTCTCAAGTTTGATAAATCTGTAGGCCCCTTCATTTACTAGATCTTGACCTTTGGGAACGTGTCGTCTGACCTTAAATTGCCTTTGTCCAGGTGGTTTAAAATGCTTAAAAACCTTCCATACACATCATTTTTATGAGGTTTTATAACCTCTTTGTACCCTTAAGTTATAACATCGCTTTATGTTTTACTAGCATGTGCCCCCATATTTTCTGTAAGGTACCAATTTGGTTAAATGTATTTTCATAAGCACCCCTGATATAAGGCTCAAGACAAGTTTTATTCCTTTGTTTTTTTATGTAGCTATGTGTTCTGGTGCAAAGAATACCTTCGTACATAATTTATACTTGAAATTTTAATTTCTTATATGAAATTTGCTTGGAAAGGTAAAATTTTCGAAAGCTTCAGAGTGATTCCAGCTCATGACTTGATCTAAAGCTAGCTGGGATTTTAACCAATTCATTGCTAAGCTGCTAGGCAATACAGGTCAAAGTCTAGTAAATGGTTATAAAGATAATGTCAAAAATAATTTAGATTTTTAATTAGTTTTTTTTAACAAGTTTGATTACATTGTGTTATATATCACTTCATATTCTTCTTTGATAAATCTGACTTGGAGACAGCTCAAGCTAATAGGTATATCACTGATGTTCATTTACATGTCACTTTGACTGACTATACCATCTTCTATACACTTTGTTAATATGTTATTACCAATATGAATCCTCATGTGTTTTTGTAAGGTATCTAATCTTCTGAATGTTTGTCTACATACGCCACATTCATAAGTTTTTTTCACGTGTATGTATCCTCATGTGTCTATGTTTGGTACTTGATTGGTTAAAAGCCTTTCCACACACATTACATGTATAAGGTTTTTCACCAGTATGTGTCCTCATGTGACTGTGTAAGTTACCAGAACGAGTGAATGTCTTTCCACACACATTACACTTATAAAGATTATCACCTGTATGTATTTTCATGTGATTCAATAAATTACTTGAATGGTTAAATGCCTTCTGGCAAACATCACATTTATAAGATTTATCAACTGTATGTATCCTCATGTGTTGTTGTAATTCACCTGATTGTTTGAAAGCCTTCCCACACACATCACATTTATAAGGTTTAACTCCTGTATGGATCCTCATGTGATTCTGTAAGTTACCTGAACGGGTGAATGCCTTTCCACACATATTACATTTATAAGGTTTATCATTTGAATGTAATATCCTCCTGTGACTCTGCAAGTCACTTGAACGAGTAAATGCCTTCCCACACACATCACATGTATATGGTTTTTCACCAGTATGAGTCCTCGTGTGACTCTGTAAGTCCCTTGAACGAGTGAATGCCTTCCTACACACATAATGTTTATAAGGTTTTTTACCTGTATGTATCATATGGTCCTGGAAGTCTTTTGCTCCAGAAAAACTTCTTTCACACACATCACATTTGTAAGGCTTTTTACCAGCATGTGTCTTCATGTGACTCCGTAAATTCGGTGACTCCTTGAAAGCCTTCCCACACACATCACAATTATAAGGCTTTTCACCTGTATGTGATCTCATGTGTCTCTTTAAGGTCCGTGACTGGATGAAAGCCTTCCCACACACATCACATTTGTAAGGTTTCTCACCAGTATGCATCCTCATGTGACTCTGTAAGGTCTGTGACTGCTTGAAAGCCTTCCCACATACATCACATTTATAAGGTTTTTCCCCAGTATGTGTCCTAATGTGATTCTTTAAGTGCTGTGAATGGTTGAAGTCCTTCCCACACACATCACATCTGTATGGTTTTTCACCAGTATGTATCCTCATGTGACCCTGTAGATTTTTTTACCAACTAAATGCCTTCTCACACACTTCATATTTATAAGGCTTATCAGCCGTGTGTGTACTTATGTGT
>PRKT01000066.1:1230525-1240525 GCA_003671525.1 Saccostrea glomerata | reverse complement strand
TCCTCATGTGTTTTTGCAAGGTATCTAATCTACTGAATGCTTGTCTACATTCACCACATTCATAAGTTTTTTCACCTGTATGTATCCTCATGTGTCTTTGTTTGGTACTTGAACGGTTGAAAGACTTTCCACACACATCACATTTATAAGGTTTATCACCAGTATGTGTCCTCATGTGTCTCTGTAAGATGTTCGACTGAGTGAATGCCTTTTCACATACATCACATTTATAAAGTTTATGACCTGTGTGTATCCTCATGTGATTCAGTAAATCACTTGAATGTTTAAATGCTTTCTGGCAAACATCACATTTATAAGGTTTATCACCTGTATGTGTCCTCATGTGTTTCTGTAATTCACCTAATTGTTTGAATTCCTTTCCACACAAATCACATTTATATGGTTTTTCTCCTGTATGTGTCCTCATATGTGTCTGTAAATTACCTAAATGGTTAAATGCCTTCTGGCAAACATCACAATTATAAGGTTTATCATCTGAATGTATCCTCCTGTGACTCTGTAAGTTACTTGAACGAATGAAAGCCTTCCCACACACATCACATGTATATGGTTTTTCCCCTGTATGTGTCCTCATGTGCATCTGTAAGTCAATTGAACCTGTGAATGCCTTCCCACACATATCACATTTATATGGTTTTTCACCTGTATGTGTCCTCATGTGTAATTTTAAGGTATTAGATCTTCTGAATGCTTTTTCACATACGACACATTTGTGAGGTTTTTCACCTGTATGTATCATCATATGGTCCTGTAAGGCTTGTGCTCCAGAAAAACTCCTTTCACACACATTACATTTGTAAATGTTTTCAACAGTATGTGTCCTCATGTGACTCTGTAAGTTTGATGACTGCTTGAAAGCTTTCCCACACACATCACATTTGTAAGGTTTTTCACTAGTATGTGTCCTCATGTGACTCTTTAAGGTCTGCGACTGGTTAAAAGCCTTCCCACACACATCACATTTGTAATGTTTTTCCCCAGTATGTGTCTTCATGTGATTCTGTAGATTCCCTGGCCAAGTGAAAGCCTTCTCACACACTTCACATTTATAAGGTTTTTCACCAGTATGTGTACTCATGTGACTCTTTAAGGTCTGTGACTGGTTAAAAGCCTTCTCACACACATCACATTTGTAAGGTTTTTCCCCAGTATGTGTCCTCTTGTGTGTCTGGAGATTTCCTGGCCAACTGAATGCCTTCTCACACACTTCACATTTATAAGGCTTTTCAGCTGTGTGTGTATTCATGTGTGTCTGTAGGTGTTGTGACTGACTGAATGAGTTCTGAATTACGTCATATTTATCAAGTGCATTATCTGTTTGCGTCCTTGTATTTCTCTGCAAGGTACCTGATTGGTTCCTAGTTTTTTCACATGCATTACAACAATAAGATACATTACCAGTTTGTGTTGTCATGTAGATAGCAAAGTCATCTGATACAGACAATGCTTTCCCACAAAATTCACACATAAAACTTTTCTCCCTGGTTAGAGAACTTATTTGTCTCTGTAATTGATCTGAACTAGTTGAATCTTTCCAACTGTTACACTTTAATGGCTGTTTACTTACATCTGTGTTGATGTGTCTTTCTAAACTTCCAGTTTGATCTTCATCTGAACAATAGTTCCGTAATTTTTCAGCATCTTTTTGAATATTTGAATGGGGTTCAAAATCTCTCCTCTCCTTCTGCAAAAATGACAAAGAAATGAGTTTCACTGCTCCAAAGGGCACTGCTTTGATTATATTTAATGTAGGAATAAAAAAAGTTAAACACATAAAAATTAACTTTAAAAACTGGGTCAAAAAGCAAAGGTCAATAAAAACTCTTGACTCTTTTAATTTTTAAAATCGAAAATACTTAGTTTTGGTTGGAAATATTGTATATATGACCTTGAATTGGTGCCCATTTATCTGTAAACGTGACGTTATTTTCTCTCTAATCAAATATTTATGGCTGTAGTGCAAACTAGAGTGAGTAATGAGCTCTTTTACAACACACTTTGAAAAAATGTTTTTCGTGCATTAAATTTGGGATAAAATCAAAAAATTTTCATTTCCATTAGCTACCACCGGCTATGTATAAGAAAAATAAGATTTAGTGAGAGACCTTCCATAAGTCTTCTCCCTGTTCTCAATGAGGGTAAATAAATACATGTTAAGTAAAAATTTTCCGAAAGTTATAATTGATTCTCTAAATTAAAACAATTTTAATTAAGGTCTCTAACTTTTGTTTCATGCATCTTTTTTTCAAATGACATTTGCTATAAACTGACCAACAGCTCTTGCAGATAAGAGCTGCTTGATCAGAGATGCTCTACAGATATGACAGCACGCATTCAAGCAATGAACTTGTTAATAAATCTTTAACTGGATGCTTGTGCAACAAGACAACAGAAGACTCTCCAAGGGGCTCCACTGGGGCCTGTTTTCAACACTAGAGGATTTGGAATCATACATGTTTCATACACACAAGCATATCCAAGAGAAGACCAACAGGTTGCAAACATAGGGACAGCAAGTGGGACTGCACATCAGAACAAAGAAAACAGAGACAATGACACTTAATGTGGAATTGCCTGTCCCTGTTAAGATCAATTGGGAAGAACAATGCCAGTCAGAAAACTTTACTTACCTGGGTAGTATTAACTACTAAAACAACACTGCATTGGACACCAGAGAGCAGAAGAAAGAGGGGGAGGCCTAGAACATCATGGCAAAGGACAGTAGAAGGAGATATGAAGGCAATGCACCAGATCTGGGGATCGTTGACAAGGCTAGCCTAGGACAGACAAGGGTGGAGGAAGGACAGTAGAGGAGAGATGAAGGCAATGCACCATACCAGGGGATCGTTGACAAGGTTAGCCCAGGACAGACAAGGGTGGGGGAAGTTTGTAGCTGCCCTACACAAGGAAGATGATAATGATGATAGATGTGTGTGCACTCATTATTCCCAAGAGATAAATACATGATCTGCACTTTCTACTGTAGAACATTTTTTGTATTAACTAAATACTTATTTTTTTTTAATATTTAACGTAAGACAGTGATTACAGAGCTCATCTCAATAAATGTTTTATTGAAGTATGGCAAAGTGGCATATCTAACTTGTTAAAATAATTATCTAGTAATGCACATCCCAAGATGCAACATTTGTGCAATTTTGATCTGAGAGGACCTGCAATTATTTGGGAAGAAAGTTATCCAATAACTTCAAACTAGTCACTAATCAAGACAAGAAGCCCAAGGGCCTTGAATCGCTGTTCTGATAAATTGTACAATCTATCACTTCTATAAGAAGCCTCTAACTCTATTAGTATCACACATGTAAGACCCAAAATGCATCAACTGACAAAGTTCAATAATATTCAGTCTGTCAAGACTGAATATATTGCAATTATAAAATACCATTAGTAGGTCACAGCTGCAGTGACCTATCTTTTGATTGAAATTTTCCAACTTTCTCAGACACAGTCTCTAAGTTTGTAGATCACAAAGACGTTTTAAAAGTACATGGGGAAAAGATAATAAATCAGTGTAATCAAGATGTGAAAATAAAATTATCACAGTTGGATAAAAACAGCATAGGTGCAATGGAGACATAAATAAATATCAATCGGATAAAAACAGAAAATGGATACATAAAAAAAAAGATTTTTGAACCAATAAAAAAAATCCAGTCTGGTGGATTTTGGTGAGTTGGTCACGTTACTGCAAAAAAAAGAGAAGATTTTTAAGGATGGCTCTGGTGTCTAAAAGAGAAGGTAATGTCCAGCATCTGAAGCAAGCAGTGTAGTATGCATTCTTATATGTATCATCCTTGAGAGTTTGGTCTACATTCAGCTTATAGTTCCTTGGAAATGAGACCTTGAAAATGAGACCTGCTCCAAAAACATCAACCCATTCACTCATCCAGAAATGTAGGTCAGATGCAGCATTTGACATGATTGAAGAAAACATTGCAGTGTTACTCTTTACATTATCATCCATGCAAGTTTGGTCAACATAAGGTTTATAACTACTTGGAGATGAGGCCTGTAACAAAAAGCTATAACCAGCACCAAAAACATCAATCAGGTCATTCCTTTGCTGAAACTGCAAGATCTAAAATACATTGACAAGTACAATAAAAAACACTAAAGGCATCTGCAATGCCACTCTGATTAATGTAAAGCAAAGCAGTACTTAACTTCACCAAAAACTTAACTCTGGGACGCCAATGACCAGGGTATCACATAAGGCCAAAAGAAAATATACTCTTGATTAATGTCCCCTGACCAAAAAAAAAAAAACAAGAGGCCCAAGGGCCACATCGCTCACCTGAGCAATGTAGATAGGAAAAAAGCAGAAATCAGTTTATGGTTGAAAAATTTAAACCCAGTAGTGGTCTAAAACAATCCTTAAAAGGGAGATGGTATGATTTGAAAATTGAATCTTCACTAACTAAGGATGCATGAAAATTTATTTGATTACCTGTGGCTTTATTGCCCTTCTTATTTGAACTTGCATTGTGGCCCCACCCTATACCCCAAGGGGACCATGACTTGAACAAAATTGAATCTACACTACCCAAGAATGCTTCCATATCAACACGACTAATCATGGCTTTGCTATTCTTGAAAAGAATTTTAAAGATTTTTTCTACGTTTCTATGTAAAACTTGGATTCCATGTTGTGGCCCTGCCCTATCCTTTGGGGTCATGATTTGAAAAAAAATTGAATGTCCACTACCTGAGGATGCTTCCATAAATATATGATCATTCATGCCTTTGCTAATCTTGAGAAGAAGATTTTGAAAGAATTTTCCTGTATATTTCTCTGTAAAACTTTGATCAGCCATTTTGGCCCCACCCAACCTCCAGGGGTCATGATTTGAACAAACTTGAATCTACACTAGTTGAGGATGCTACCCTATAAGTTTAATCTTTCCTGGCACCATGGTTCTTGAGAAGATTTTTAAAGAATTTTCCTACATATTTCTTTGTATAACTTTGATCGGCCATTTTGGCCCCTCCCTACCCCAAGGGGTCATGATTTGAACAAACTTGAATCTACACTACCTGAGGATGCTTCTCTATAAGTTTCATCTTTCCTGGCACATATGTTCTTGAGAAGAAGATTTTTAAAGAATTTTCCTATATATTTCTATGTAAAACTTTGATCGGCCATTTTGGCCCCGCCCTACCTCCAGGGGTCATGAGTTGAACAAACTTGAATCTACACTACCTGAGGATGCTTCTCTATAAGTTTCATCTTTCCTGGCACAGTGGTTCTTGAGAAGAAGATTTTTAAAACGTACCATCAAATTTTCATTATTTCTTAATTATCTCCCCTTGAATAAGGGCGTGGCCCTTCATTTGAACAAACTTGAATCCCCGTCACCTAAGGATAGTTTGTGCCAAGTTTGGTTGAAATCGGCCCAGTGGTTCATGAGAAGAAGTAGAAAATGTGAAAAGTTTACAACGACGCCGACGACGACGACGACAACAACGACAGACAACGGACAAATTTTGATCAGAAAAGCTCACTTGAGCCTTTGGCTCAGGTGAGCTAAAAAATTGGGTAGTTAGGTAGGGAAAAAATTTTACTTTGAGAAAAAAAAAATTATTTTCAAAACTCAATGAATGCAGAACATATGGCATGTAATAACAAGAAAATGATATGTTAACAGTTTACAAAGCAAGTTTGTTAATGAAGATTTATAAAGTAAAGGTATCCTCTACACTTGTGATGTATTAATTCTGTAAATATCATTGGTTGACTTCAGTATTTTAGAAAAATAGATACCCAAAAAATGTAATGAAAACTTTTAAGGTTGGAGGGTAAAATGTAGGGTAGGTCCAGTGACAGGTAGCAACACTTTTTTTTATTTTGGCCTAAGCTACCTGCAATTTCATTGAAGAGAGAAAAAAAAATATTTACCTTCACGATCAACAGTTGTTGGTTTTCTTCGTCAGCATCAAGAATCCAAAATGGCTCTTTCTTCACTATAATCAAGACATGTAATATGTAAGATATAGAGTGATAAAAGGACAAGGTATGGTTTCTATACAGATCTTGCCCTGTGATTTTTTAAAAAATGAAACTTGTGTAAAAGATGCATACTAATGCTTTCTGAAACATTGAAATTTATTGCAGAAAAATCACAAAGGATGAGAAAAGAAGCAATTGCCATTAGACCAAAACTGTAGATGGAGAAGGGTTTTAAAGGATTTTCACAGACATTTCTATTTTTAGTAACCATGGCAACACCATTCATCATAATCAAAAACCGATGCACTATTTTAGGTATCTTAGTGTAGTCTACTTGTGTGCAAAGTAATATTGACATCAGACCAAAATTGTACGAGGAGTAGCGTTTTGAAGGAATTTCACAGAAAATTCTATTTTTAGTAACAATGGCAACATCATTCAACATAATCAAAAACTAATGGACTATTTTATGTATCTTAGTGTTGTCTACTTGTGTGCCAACTAATATTGAAATCAAATCAAAACTGAAGGAGGAGTTGCATTTTAAAGGAATTTCACAGAAAATTCTATTTAGAGTAACCATGGCAACACCGTTCATTGAAATAAAAAAAGTGATGCACTATTTATGTATCTTAGTGTAGTCTATTTGTGTGCCAAATTATACTGAAATCATGTCAAAACTGTAGGAGGAGTAGCATTTTTATAGGAATTTTCATAGAAAATTCTTTTTTTAGTAACCTTGGCAACACTGTTCATCGAAATCAAAAACTGATGCTCAATTTTATGTTTCTTAGTGTAATTTACTTATGTGCCAAGTTATACTGAAATCAGACCAAAACTGTAGGAGGAGTAGCATTTTGAAAAATTGTTTACAGACAGACGGACAGACAGACAGATGGACGATGGACACTTTACTATCGCATAAGCTCTCTGACCAGTAGAGCTAAAAACTAGAACTGTCCAATAGGGACAAATACCTCCGCTGGGTTTTTCAGAGAAGGTGCCAATTCAAAAATACTTTATGTATCTAGAGGTGTTCACAATTTACTTACAAAAATTTGTAGTAAAATATAATTGTTCATCATGTTTCTGAATGAATGAAACAAAGGTGCAACCAAATGAATCATCAATACCAATACATTGCAATTCCTTTGTAATATTTTGTATTATTTTTTTGTTTTATTTTTTTTATTTCTGCATTAAAGTAGTTCTATACTCGCACTACGTCATTTAGGAATAGTAAAACCGGAACCGCGTGTCCTTTTTCCGAGATGAGAGTTTTTAGCTATATTGGTTTGACTTTTACTTAGCGTTTTAAATATCCGGTAACGATTTTGCTTGAAGTTGGTCGCGTCAACAAACACATATTGTTCAGTTTAATTATACATTAATTAAAAAGAAAATGCTGGGAAAAACTTTCGGTTGACAGAAATAATTAGGTAATAAAACGATATTTCTGTAAATGATGCATGTTTGATATGCCGCGTCGAAAACACGGACCATATACATGCTACATCAGAACATGACTGTATCAAACTATCGAGGCGACTATTGTCGGCGGCCAAGTTGAAGCTTATAGTGATAATTCGGAAGAAAAGTAATGACTACGATATGACTTAGTAAATTTATGGATTTTACTTATCAAACATTACAAAATTTACTTTAAATGATATTAATTGCATAAAACACATACCCCCTCCCCCTCCCCCAACCTGCTTACCCACGAACACCAATGCAAAATTATCTTTGAATAAGTATTTGACAAAAGTTGATTCACTTGCAGCATACTTTGTTACTTTCTGTAACAAAATCATCCAGTTTCTGAGAATCAGTGAATTACTTTCATTTTCATCGTCTCCAATTTAAAGACAAGTGCGTTTTATTTTTTCTTTCGAGTAAAATAAGATAAATTTTAGGGAAATAGGTTTTTTGTGTGTATAATTATTGTTTTAAATAATGTACAAGCTTGTTAATACAAGTACACACTCAAACATTATCAGTTTTACAGAAGTATGTGGCATTCAAGTCAAGTCAAGTAATTTTTATTTATAGTCGGTACATATATACAAATCAACAAAATAACATGAGCTGTGGTGAGCTCTTTAGCCGACTTTAACATATATACAGAAAGATAAAAATTAGATAAAAAATATACAATGTTAGTAAAACAAAAGATAATTTAAATCAAGCCATTTAAAATGACACTTTAAGGATAAAGAAAACAAAAATCATATGTACTAGAACAAAACTAGATTTAAAAAAAAAAGAAGCAGCAGCATACGGATGGCTATCACAGTCCAAATAAGCACTGATTATGATGATTAAAATAATAATTGAAAGACATAAATAATATGACTGTTAAAAGTAGGAAAATCCATAAAGCGCAGTACAGTACATAACACTTACAAACACTGACAGAAATGAAAGTTGAATTAATAAGAAAGCAACATAGAAAGCATGCAACTATTTATATGCCTTGCACACATAAAAAGAGTACACACATAAAGTTCAACAACAAAAAAAAAAAAAAAAGTTCAAATAATTGCTAAATTACAATTGTTACATTACTTCTGCAAGAAAGAAAATAGGGGGGTACCTTTAGTGTAGAGTTCATACCACGAAACGTAATGCGTCAACATATGATTTTTTTAAGCTTATTATTTTTCTTAAATATAATTTAGTAAAAATAATGCAAATTTACGAAGTTTGAGTCCATAGTTTTTTTTTAAATGACTGAGATTGTCCTTGGAAGCATATTTTCTCACATTAAATTTTGATACAATAACCTAATGAAGTGCATCTATTTATAATAATTCATGCAAAACAATGATATTTTTTTTCCCTATTAAAGTTGAACATTTAGACTTAAATTAATTTATATACAACAAAATCTAGGATAGGTAAAATTTCAGTATTTTACATTTCGGGGTATATTCTCCGATAAGCTATAGCGGAAAAGTGAACATGTTGACATATAATTTTTCTTGTGTTTATCCATTGCTGGGATGTATGTCTATCTTATAAAAGCAGATTTTTAAAGATTGAGCCCATTTAGTGCCGAGTATAGAACTACCTTAAAACAAAAGGCCCATGGGCCACATCGCTCACCTGAGAAGCTTTGACCATTCTGTTCTTTACCAGATTTCACCCTTGTTATACGTAATGCATCCCCACCCTACCCCACTGATCATAATTCAGACATTTTGAAATCTACACTACCCCATGATCCTTCCATGGGCACATATGTTTCAGCTTTTTTGGCCCAGTGGTTCCTGAGAAGAAGATTTTCAAAGATTTTTCCTATATATTTCTATGTAAAACTTTGATTCCCTATAATGGCCCCGCCCTTCCCCCGGGGGTCATGATTCCTACAATTTAGAATTTACACTACCCCAGAATGCTTCCACATAAGCTTCACTTTTTCTGGCCCAGTGGTTCTTGAGAAGAAGATTTTCAAAGATTTTTCCTATATACTTCTATATTAAACTTTGATTCCCCATTGTGGCCCCACCCCTCCCCCGGGGGTCATGATTTGGACAATTTAAAATCAACACTATACCAGGATGCTTCCATATAAGTTTCAGCTTTTCTGGCCCAGTGGTTCTTGAGAAGAAGATTTTCAAAGATTTTTCCTCTATATTTCTATATAAAACTTTGATTCCCCATTGTGGCCCCGCCCTTCCCCCGGGGGTCATGATTTGAACATTTTAGAATCTACACTATACCAGGATGCTTCTACATAAGTGTCAGCTTTTCTGGCCCAGTGGTTCTTGAGAAGAAGATTTTCAAAGATTTTTCCTATATATTTCTATATAAAACTTTGATTCCCCATTGTGGCCCCACCTTTCCCCAGGGGGTCATGATTTGAACAATTTAGAATCTACACTACCCCAGGATGCTTCCATATAAGTGTCAGCTTTTCTGGCCCAGTGGTTTTAAGAAGAAGATTTTCAAAGATTTTTCCTTTATATTTCTATATAAAACTTTGATTCCCCATTGTGGCCCCGCCCT
>PRKT01000066.1:1211740-1225941 GCA_003671525.1 Saccostrea glomerata | reverse complement strand
AGTACATTTACATAGGATTAACCTCTTGTTGACCTCCTAAGAATAGATAATATGTCACGTGATTCCATTCCGCCACAGGTGAATACCTTTGGAAAGCGTGTTTACTATAGAAAGCGACACAATCTGGTAGCTCGTATTTGAAAAGTGCAGACACCATGCAGCTTTCATTTTTTTAAATTAAAAAAAGGTCTCTGTAGACTTCGATGAATATCACTAATATGTTAAACTTTGACGATTTTCCGGGACATTTTGTAATTCTCATGCACGTTTTAAATCGCAATATTCCTGTTCATTGCGAAAATTAAAGCACACGCGTAGATGTACATAAATACACATTTAATCAATTTCTCAGAAAATACCAAAGACGTAATAACTTCTTCACATTTAATCACTGTCTAAACAAATAAACTCGCATACTGACCACTTCAATATTCAAAGCAACTTTATACTCTTGTCACGTATTTGGATGCTAGCTGCATGCATATAAAATTTTATATAAACTCGGAAAAACTTCAAATGTATTTATAATCGATAAGTAAATCGGAATATTCATTGCAGAATTTACATTAATGTTGAAGTTTAATTTTTCAAATAAAAAATGAGCATCTTTTTAACTCCTAATTCTACATTAATCGTTTTATCAAATTTATCAAATTCATGTTTCTTGTTTTCTTTTTCTCAACCCCCCCCCCCTTTACAAAAGAATGGTAGTGTATGTCTGTCTGTATTTACTTTTAATTATTATGCAATCGCTTGTGCTTTTCAAACAATCATATAAAAGAAAATTATTGTAGTGGGTAAAATATCTTAACATTTTATTCAACAATGATAGATTTTTTTAAAATTATTGCGATTAGGGGGATTTTCAAAACCCCGACTAAAATACCACAAGAACTAAAAAAGACTCCTACCTACCCCAAGTTAAGAAGAATACGAATGATGCAAAATAAAATTCAAACGTATTGAAGATTATTATTACCCATCGTATATTGTTTATTATTTCTTATCTCACGCTACAATACATCGGTTTCTTCCTTTATATATAATACCTTATTTAAATGTCTCCGCTCATTTGTATGTAATAGAGGAACCGTACTCTGTTCGAAAGAAAACGTTCCGGAATTTGTGTGTTTTGTGGGTGTTGAAAATCGGCTTGTATTTCTTGATATTCCAAGTTATAAATAATGATTGTACAAAATGTTAATTAGAAATACTTTGTTTTACACAATGAAACTAAAAATAATACCGCATCTTTATGTATATTCTGTAAAATAAGGACAAAAAAGGGACCACGCTACTATACTTAATTGGAAAACTCCTTTAATTAAAATTGACTAAGTTGGATAGAAGTTGAAAATATGAAAAATTACAGTCAAACAGAATATGAATAACTTTCACCACATCAGACATGAAGTAGTGATCCTGAAATAAAATACACCTACAAGATGAAGCTATTTTATTCCTTTGAAGTGATATCTAGCATTGTTTCTTTTTCTGTATGCCACCTCTATCAGAACAAAATGTTATACACGTATTAACATAACCTATGACGGAATAGTACAACGGTATTTACTTTACAATTAATTATGTTCTGGAACCAACCCTCAGATGCCCTTAAAACAAATGATTCAAAACTGGCAAAGGTAGGGCATCTGAAGAATATGAAATAAAATGATAGTACAAACAAGCAAACAGTGTGCATGAAAATGTTGGCAAACACTAGAAAAAATACTAAGTTACTTTCTCAAACTCAACATGTCAAATACTAAAGAGGTTTTATGTAGCTGTATTGCACATACCAAAAGCTTTCCTGCCGTTAAAGGTTGGTTGCCTAGTAGTTATTTAGTATGTACAAGTTTTTCCCTCTATTTCTTCTAATTTAAGAAGCGAAAATGTCTCTTAAAATCTTATGGTTAGCATGAAGTATTCCTGATCATTTTACTGATTACTTACAATTGTCCTATTTCTGAGGGTCATCTTCTGATGAGTGTGTTCTCTGCAATGTTCACAATTGAAGTTCCTGTTTGACCTGTTACATATTGAAAATCCTCAATGAACATGATTATGGTTTTAATTTCCATTGCAATTATTGATTACATTTATAAAAAAAAAATCTAAACCAATTTATTGTAACATAATACTTAGGAAAATATTTATGAAATATCAATGGAAAAAAGGAATCATTATCTCCAGTTATCCTAAAATCACAAGTAAGTATTAATCATATAAATTCACATACGTAAACCCATTAGCTTTTTGTGCTATTAAATCATAGTCATCGCTGTGCAATAAAGGAAATCAAGTACTAATCCACAGCTTGGTGGCAATAAATTACTATCCACGAGTAAAAAGTGACAAGCCCAAATATAGAAGCAAAAATTAAAAAGTAACATTGAAAATAAGTTCATCGTGAAAAAAGTCAGGGTATTAACTAAAGATGATTCTTTTTAAAATTAAAGTTTAGTTTAATTTTCGCTAGTAAAATTTAATCATATATATATTAATGATTTAAAAAAATGAAAAAAGATTTTAAATATTCCTTTTCTGGTCATTCACTAGTTCGTCTAATTAAAATGATTGATTGATTGATTGTTTATTTTTTAACGTCCCTCTCGAGAATTTTTCACTCATATGGAGACGCCACCATTTGCCAGCGGAGAGCTTCAAATTTTGTCCAATACTCGGCACTTAGGGCCATTGAGCAGGGAGGGATCTTTTTCGTGCCAGCACCTAATGCGACACCGGGCCACGGTTTATGCGGTCTTATCCGAAGGACCGGTCTCCACGTCCCGCAGTGGGATTCGAACCCGCGATGTAAGGATTGACTCTCTACTTCGCGACTCTAGAGCTCTAACCACTGCGCCACGCGGGCGACTCTAATTAAAACGAAGCAAATTTATTTTGTTTTCATCTTGACTCATTTAAAGCCATATATGGCGTATGTACAATGAAAATTATTAGACTGAAATTATAAAAACTTATTATTTGTATCATTAATTTATAAAAACATTATAAAGATAGAAATTTTTCGTAAATTACAAAATCTAAGTCAATTGCGTTATAAAGATATCAAAATTTAATTTGGATTCTCGAAATTTTCCCCGACTTGGAAGAAAATACAAAAGATTTAAATAACACATTACAGAGAAGATAAAATCGTATTATTAGATGAAACGAGGTGTTCTCTATGCTCCAAATTGTATGAAAAGCTTTAATTTAAATGTATTAACTATATTTCTTTACTTAATTTTGTATTTTTCAAAAATATATTTTTTGATCAGTTACGCCATATATGGCTTTAAATAAAAAAAAGCGCAACATAATTACATGACACTTATCATTGAGCTGATTGAGTAAATGTATAAATTTAATAATGAGATATCTGTGATGCATATATGTACATGTAAATATTGCTATATAAAACAAAGGAAAGGGGGGAAATTCAAATTAGGAAAAAAAAAGATCGTTTTTAAGTAAATCAGTCTGGTAGTACCGCAAAATAGATGCAGTTGTGGAGATTTATGGATAATAGGAACATGCTGTCTGGAATATTTCCATATAGGGAATTTAATAGCAAAAAAGGAGTGAAAATACCGGTGGTGCTTTTCATGCATTACATGTGTATTTTTAAATTCCTAATAGCCCAAGGGGATTCCTCAGTGTAGAAAACCACTAACCCCATCCTCAAAAATGGAAGCCCCGGGTGTAGCGCGATATGCTAATTACACACCCATTATGTGAAATAGTTATAGTAGCCCTATATCAATTTCAATATTGTTTTAAATTAATTAAAACAAATGCCAAAAACAATAATTAAAAAAAAAATCAAAATAAAACAGACACTCAAAATTAAAGACAGAAAGAAGCACTGTTTGGACTGCATGAACGTTTTTCAGTAATACAATGAATCTCTTACATATCAGATGAGATAAACTTACATACAATTATTTAGTTGTTGTCAATTATCCCATTTATCATCATCTCAGCTCACTTTGCGATTGTAATACTGTCTACATGAACCGATAATTTACAGCTGATTTATGAACACACGATTGTTAAAATTTTCATTTCCCTTTCCAATATACATTGTCAGAACATACTTAGTTGGTTATGATATGAAATTAAATAATAAACACTTTCGATTTATTAAAGATGATCTATCAATATACGATCATTTACTAAATACTTCTCGCCCTCAAGAGAGTTAAAAAGACAGAGAAAATTCAAAATACATACAAGTGCAACTTAGGATTAATTGTTCCGATATATCTATTTTAATTTTGTGCACAATTGTTTTCAAAATTACATTAAAATCAATTTTCCTTAAACAAGAACCCAGCAATAGATAAATATTAATCGAATAAACTTACCTTTTCTCTTGTCAATCATACAATCTTGTTGACATTAAGTGTTTCTTAGTCGCCATATTTTTTTCCATGAAAACAAACGTTGTTATGATCAGGATCAACGGAAGTTGATTTTCGGAACTCTCGAGAATTTAGAGTTCCGAATCTAAAACTGAAACACAAAACACGGTGCGTCCGTGGAAGCAACTTTTTTGGACACTTTTTTGGACAAATCGTCGTGTCCAAGTTTTGTTGGGTACTAACCTGCAAATACCCAATTAGGGTGTTTTAAGCATATTCAGCGACACTTCTTATTGGGTATACCCAATAAGCAAAAAGTACCCAATAAGTACAATCTTGGCATGAAAAATACCCAATAAATGCACTCTCGTAAACACGGACGGACAGACGGACGGACAAAATGTGATCAGAAAAGCTCACTTGAGCTTTCCGCTCAGGTGAGCTAAAAACATATTGCAATAATGTGTTATGAGACTCTGCAAACTGATTGTTGAAAAAAGAAATCAATACATATTATACAAAATCAAATTAATCTTGATAACAATATTAAGTTTATCTGTATATGAAATCTATTTTGAAAATAAAGAGCTGGCCATCCAGTAATGAAGTGCTTTGACAGACAATAAATTGCAATTAAGAGAATAAGAGAAGAGAAATCTTTAATTCTTCTGCCCGATTCCCAGGAGATAACATAAGGTTGATAATAAGATGCCTTAATGTTCAACTTCCCACACCAAACTCATTAATCAATCTTTTACTGGATGCATGTCCAGTCATTATTCCTAAAAGACAAATGAAATTACATTATCTTCTGTGCAATGTAAAAACTGTTTTTAACACTTGATGATGATTCTTTTTTAAAGTTTTTATGAGTAGTTTTAAGCTGTAGTTCACATTTTTGTACAGATATTCGAGATTCTATGTCTCAAACCTTATACATGAGCCCAAAAAGAACAAGCCAATTAAGGTCATACACAGCGTCTTTAAACTTTTTTGGATTCTTCTCTAAAGTTCAAGAGTTCCACTAAAAAAAGGACATGTGTGCAATATCTTTAATAATAAGTATTTATTGATTTAAACACTTCTTCTTAAACATTTATTGGTGAAAAAAAAAATCTGAAATTCATGTTTATATAATTTTTGTATATTATTATTTGAATAATGTAAAAATTTTCAAAATTCGATATTTTTTAAAAATCCCTTGTAACACATGTTGATTTTTTGTCTAGTAAGAACATGTAAAGATATTATAAGTTTAAATTCAGAATATCTTGGAAAATTATCAGTAGGTAAGGTACCTTGTGTATGTCCTTTAAATAAAAAAAAACTTTAAAATTCAGAAAAATGAACAAAGAGTTGAAAATTCCAGGTGCACACCTTCATATGGTGAATAATAAGTGTACAAATTTTCAGATTAATCCTTGCAATAGTTTCTGAGAAATGGTCCGGACAAAACCACAAAAAAAACTTAGTTGAACATTCCAGGTGCACACCTTCATATGGTGAATAATATGTGTACAAATTTTCAGACCAGTCCTTCCCATAGTTTCTAAGAAATAGTCTGGACAAAATCTCATCTACAGACAGACAGACGGACATGGTGATGCCAATATACCCCCTCCCCAAACTTCATTTGCGGGGGTATAATTATACAAACCAGTGGACTCCATATCAGACATGGGGTCTTCAGTATAAGGTCTATGCGTTGACCTGAAATCTGCCATTATGACCTAGTTATTGCTCTAGTCCAAAATCTGCAACTGAGTAAACAAATAATTTATTTGGCAATGCATTACTCTCACTGGAAAAAAAATTTAACAGAAATGGGTGCATCGATTCACCAAAAAGGACGCAAAAAGAACCCAAAAGGAAGCCAGAAGGACTCAAAATGAATATATTTTAAATTCTGAAAATTAATTATTTAAATTAAATTTTGAATATTACATAATAAGTTCACATAAAAGTTGATAAAAATTTCCTATTTCCATTGTTGCAACTTTTCTTACAGAAATAACATAGTGATATGCCTTATGTATAGCAGATCAAACACTAGTGTTGTTACAATAGTCGCTGACTATCTAAAAATCGTTGTTTGAAGGCCCAGATTGGTAGCAATTGATTGTAAAAATTATCATCGATAGTTCACTATATTTTTCAAGCCGAACAGGTTTGACTTTTTTATTCACCAAAGGGACGTCACTCTAATTAACAGTAAACAAAATGGTGAACGTGCATGGTGAAGAGGTAGACGCTGAATTAAATTCATATCCTATTAAAAATACTTCTCAGGATGAATAAATTTAACCTTTTTTATTAGTTCAAATTATCGATGATATTGTGTTCTTCCGATTCAGTTTGATAATTGATAGTAAAATTTGTCCAATTTTACAACACTATCAAACACCAAATCTGGTCAGATAAGCTTGATTGTTTTATTTAAGCTGAAAATAACAAAGTATTTAAATATCATATTTTTAATATATTCGATCAGTGCATACTATTATTTCAAGATATATCACTGTAGTCAGTTCAGTATTGTTCCGACGAAAATAGGTCCATCATTAATAAGTATATACAACATAATCATGATAATTGTTCATGATAAGAACAATGTTGTGTATGTCATCATGGTCATACGTAAAAGAAACCAAAATTAATGTTAATTTTTCCTCCAAAGATCTCTTTCCCGCTAAATGCAAATAAAAATGTTAGTATTCCTACGCTTGCTCCCTCATCAGGTTTTTTTTAACTTGTTTGATAACAGAATATATTATATAGTCTATTAATAGTCTCTATATAATCTATACAAACGCAAACAGTTCATAACACTACATATTCACCGGATTTGAGTCCATATTCACCGTAGGGTCATTGCAGGTGCAACGACATTGTGACGTCACAATCAAATCACAAAACGACGTTGTAACCAATGGTTGCAACGGCCGCAGCGAGCTACATATCTGAGCAGGAAAACAATTACTATTTTTAAACATTTGGATGTCTTGCAAAGCGAAACTCGGAAAGGAAAACAGGGAGGAGACAAACTGTAATAAATCTGGATAATTTTTTTTTAGCGACGGGAGTTCGTTAATGAAAATGGGTCGTCATTCAGCCTTCAATGTCTTATTTATTCATATTCTGACTATATAATAAAACAATTATGGACTCTTTTGGTGTTGAATATGGTTTGTTATTCACCAGAAAAATATCCATATTGACCTCAGCTTCGCCTCGGTCAATATGAATATATTTCTAGTGAATAACAAACCATATTCAACACCAAAAGAGTCCATAATTGTATAATATCTATGTCATTCTTTGATATTTTTTCACTGATGAACTGATTATGCTACATCAACAACTGTAGTAAAATCATGATAATTGTTCATTGATTACCATATACTTTCCTCTTATAGAAAAAAAATCATTCTGTGTGTGTAGTATATTAAATGACGGAATTTTCCATCCCTGGGCAGCTTCCAACACGTATGTAGACAAACTACACATAAGAAAGTACATGTCTATAAAATGTGTAACAAAACCTGAACTGGCAGAGGACTTCAAAACTGAAAATCGTTTTATTTTTATTAATCAGAATTTATACTCATGTGATCTAATTATGAAAAAAGGTTCTGTCTGCCATCGTTACTTCTCTGTTCCCGGGAGTCCATTTGACAACTCCATTGCACGTGTGTATAGACCAAGGCTAACTGGTCTTGCGGACATACGAGCAGGTATGTGTACTGTTTGTTAGCAAGGTTTGGAGACTGGGTGACTGTAATGCTACGGACTCACGAAGTTTACAAAAGTTCTATAACTAGACAGTGCAGTTTTATTCTTATAAGATTCATTATGATTACAAACTGTTGAACATATTAAATCTAAAAGCATACATGCCAACCCTCCCGATTTAGGAGGGATCCTCTTGATTTAACCCTATCATCCCCCTTTCCTGATCGAGAGAAAAATTGCCCTAATTTCCCAATTTAAAAAAAAATCCCCAAAATTTCCAATTTTAAAAGTTTCCCTACTGCTGAATTTTGACAATTGGGATAACGATGTCAGACTTGTTTATTCAATGCACACAGATAAGTTTCATTGTTTAACTAACCAGGTGTTAATTAGCAACAGGAAATCACTTCACAATTTATCTACCTATAATGAAAAATATTGTAAAGTTTGCCATTTCAGACAAATGCAAAAGATATTATAGTTTATGTACGTCATAATTTTTGTCATTCTCCGACATTTTTAACATTTATTCAACCATACTTAATTTCTTGTTTGTTGGACATCTGATGAAAAAAGTATGAGCGGGCTAGCGGTTAAATAATAATATAATTTCTTTATTGTTGGCAAGATTTCTAGGCGAGGCGTGAAAAAAATTGAGCAGACAATTGTATTTTTTCTGATTTGCAGAGTAAATAGATTAAAAGTGAGATAAATTGAGCAGAAATATAACATAAAACAGCACACAATTCCCATGGTGCAGGGATTTTAAATTAATATTATTTGTATAGTTTTGTTTAAATACCAGTGCGCGGGTCTGACGAACAGTTATTTTTATCCTGCAACTACCCCTTGCATTGACCTTATAAAGGTAACTTAATAAACCAAAGCTTTATCCGGTCACTGCCCTAATAAAGCCTCGTGTATGTATTCCAACGTTCCAAAAGCATTGTGACGTCACGTATTCTGCAATGTTTACGCCATGGCGTCATAGTTTCAACTGCAGAGATGTGCCTAAATCTATCGGAATTAGCTTGTTTTGGACGCTCAAATGTAAAATTTTGTTGCAGGATAAACAAAATACATGATAACTGTCTTGAAATATAAGTGATATTTGGGCTCGGGTCGAAAATGTAAGAGGGCTCGGCAAGCCTCGCCCTCTATCACGTTTTCTTACCCTCGCTTAAATATCGCTTATATTAGTAGTAAGACAGTAACCATGTATTTTATATATATTGGTGTGGCCTGAATTATTAAATTCATATCAGACGGATCATACATGTAGATTAAAATGAATACAAGGGAATCGATAACAAAAACTAACAAATCTGTATCTGTGACAATAATATGTTGACGGTGCGACCGTTGAGGCGAGCGCAGATGTTTATTTTGTTAGAATTTAAATCGGGCTCGTACGTCAAACTGCACGTGACATTTGATGCGTCTAGACTCTGACGTCACATGACGTCGTATGTAAGTTACATTTCCCCTAAAGAACCCTGAACAGTGCTGAAAATATATGAAGAACGTTCTGTTTGCTATTTATCTTCAATATTTATCCATTAAATCAGGGCATATATAATTTTTAGTACTTTTGCAACTATTCTCACGAGAACATAGCTTTAACGTAGCTTAAACAAGTGATGCATTGTGGGTCAAAATTACGGCATCAAAAATTTCTATCGAATGAATGTGCAGTAGTCCGAATTTTCTCTTCGCACAGGCGTTGCTTTAAGAGCTCGCAGTGACGAGCGTCGCTTCGCGACGCTCGCTATTATTTGGGACGCTCGTGATTAAAATTTTGCCAAATTTGGGCGCTCATATTTGTACTTGGACGCTAGTAAAAATCTTTGGTTTCATGGGTGGGTGGAGAGGGGAAGTTGTGAAGAAAATGAAGGAAAACTGCTTGACTCACAGGGGCTTGTCACGAAATATTTATCTTCTTTTAATAAAGTTACCCCTACTATAAAAATACACAAGGGAGGAATCTAAAAATAGGAAATTCGCTACCACAAATTTTTATCGGACTTTTTATCTAGTTTCTGGGCAACTTGCCCAGCCAACCAAGTAGGAGTGAGTGGAATATAGATTCAATTTTGATATTCTTCAGTCAAATTCTAATCAACGCGCACCGTAAGTCATATAACTAACCTCTTTTTTCGACATTTGGATCTGGCGACAGTTCTTTCCATATGTTCTTCCGGAGTAATTTAAAAACTGCGCTCTGATTGGTCGCTTTCTGTAGATAACTCGTACTCAAAGTAACTCTCGAATTAGTGCACTGAAACGGAGGGAAAATCAAATTCGCAATGGACATGAACATGAAGAATACAGCTGTGGTTTCATGGTACGTATTTTTTGTATATTTGTTAATATTTATGTATATAAACATTTTTAATGTTCATTATGATGTCTGGGAAATAAATATTGGGAAAAACATGTTACATATATCATGTACACTAATTAAGGCCCCCCAAAAATCTTGTTTCCTGCTACCAGTCTGATAAAATAGGGTAGTTAGGTAGGAAATTTATTTTATTTCATTTTTTCCAAAGTTATTTCCAATGAAATAAATTGATAAAACATTTTTAAAATGATATTCATGTACAATGTGAAATTAAAACCATTCCAGCATATAATATAAGTCAATGACAAAGAATAAGAAGCCAAAGTAAAGTAAAGTTTTTAGTTGGTAATTAATAAATGATTTGATTTAAAAAAAATCAAATAATAACTCTTCTAACAGGACTTGTATGTTTTCAATGTAGAGTACATTGTATGGAGAGAAAATAATTCTGTGTACAAATAAATTGCTGCCTTCAAATATGAACACTGACAGTGATTACCCCCTCCCCAAATATTCATGTCTAGTATTTTCATCAGATAAGGATCAGTAACATATATTTCATTCCATATCATAACATTCATTTTCTCTACAATTAGGACACATCCACTGTTCTGATTTTAACTGATCATCATCTTTATCTATAAATAAACAATGAAAATGATGCCATGTATCACAATTATCACAACATACTGCCTCCTCAAAACAATCCTGTTCACAAATTCCACATGGCCAATGAATAGTTCTAGCTTTTTTTGCCAAACGCTTCCCTTTGGATTTTGTTGATTGTAGAATTCTCTTATTTTTTGATCCACTAGCACTCTCCTGAGTGGAAACCTGGTCAGTCGTTACTTCTTTAGCATGTTTAGAATTAGATATATTTTCACTTGACACTCCAGCTTCTTTTGACTTTGAGGATATGCTTTGACCTGCTTTATCTTCATCAGAATGGAATGCATCAGGATTCACCATCTTATCAGATGAAAGTATTACACTCTTCAGCGTATCTGATAAGTCTTGTTTTGTAATATTTTTTGCTGTGGTAATACCATAGGCTGCACATAAGATAAGCAGATGTTTCTTCTGAAAAGGCCCGTTGATTAAATATTTGTTGTTTGCTTCTATCTGACACTGAATGAATCTGTGAGAAGAAATCTTGTCTGTACTTTTATCATTATAAATGTTCTCCATATTCCAGTGTCCACCATAAGCTGCAGCCTTTTCCTTTTTCTTCAGAATCTGCTTTCTGTGTGCCTGTTCTTTTTCTACTGCAAATGTTCTGTTACATTCTTTTTTAAACTGGTTTGAAGACATTTTGACATATTTGTTCACTATCTGATCAAAGAGAGTCATAACTATCCCATCCCTGCCCTCTGCATTGTTGAATAATGCCTTCCACATTTCTTTTAGATGTTGACTTTCATTTATTTCACTCAGAATGAATGTGTAAAGTTGTTTTGAGTATATGTGAATATTTTTAATAGTTTCCATTTTCCTGATTTGCTTGTCAAGCTCAAGAAAGAACTCAAAGCAGGAATCTGTCACATTTGTCAGGCCTTGGCGGACATTTTGCTTTCTCTTCACTTCCATCAAAGAAGATACATCCGTTGTACTCTGAAAAATCTCTTCCTGGGTTACCACAAGCTCTTCTAAGCATTTTACCTCTTGGTCTACAAGAGTTACAGTTCCTCTGGCATTTTTTTTATATAAGTTTCTTTTCACTTGCTTCTTTTTATTATGTTTAAGGGAAGCAACACACCATCCAGCAATATATCTGACTTTTGCCCTTCCACCCTCAGAGCTCTTAAACTGTTTTGATTCTTGATCATGTGCTGCATTTTGCTCACTTTGCCTGATAAAAGTCTCTGTTGCCTGCATCACGACCCTTTTCCTCAACTCTTCCACTAAACTGAAAGCTGCTCTAAAATGTCTGCTAGATACCTGAACTTCTGCTATGGAGAAAAGTTTTGCCACCATTTTTTTGTATGCATCCTTGGAAAGAAAATGTACCACATCTTTGTGATATTTAGTCAGGTGTTTGTTTCCCACAGATTTGTCATCTCCTGGAATACTACTGTTGAATACATCAGTGAAACTTTTCCATATCTGTTTTGCGAAGGTACTTGTATCCTCAAAATGAGTGAGGAGGTAATTGAGATCTGCATTTAACAACACTTGATTTTGAGTTTGAGGACAAGAATAGATGTCAGTTCTAATAATTCTGTCTAGATCAATATCCTCTGGCAAATTCTGAATTGGAAATTCAGCAGGTAAATCTTCAACTTGCAAGGTTTGTAATGAATCATCCACATCAGAGTCTTCATCAAAGCTGTCTGATTCAGACCAATTTTCTGTTACCCGTAAAAGAGTTGATACATCATATTCCAATATTTTGGCATCTTCAGTGTGAATAGGTTGTGCACAGCACTCCTTACTCTGCAGTAGTGGAGCTGATTGGGATTCATAAAATGATGCAATAATATTTGGTTGCTTTTTCAGAAAACATTTATTAAAGTTGATAACACGGAGTCCTTCCGTCCTTGTAGCACGACCTATTGCAACACCCAGTTGGCCTGGGAAGTTCATATTTCTACAGTCAACTTCTACACAGTCAAGGGTTAAACCTTGAGCCTTGTGCACTGTAAACGCATATCCTAACCTCAGCGGTATCTGTAGCCGTGTTGCTACATCACGTTTCACTTGAATATCATACACAGTGAACAAATGTTTCTGAATTTCAATGGTGGAAGCTATGTTATCAAAATACACCATCACAGAATCTTTCTTCAGTTCTTTAACTTTTCCTCTGCTTCCATTCACAAGTTTGTCACTCAAATTCACTGTTAGAATAACTGGAGCATTCACTTTCAGATATAAATATGATGGAGCTTCACATGATGTAAGCTGTTTGTTGTCACCACCATCTGTGCTCTTATATTCCACTGATTCCCCTGTAAAACATACAAATGTAGCACATTTTAATGGTACATAGCAGAAGTCATACAATTAGTCAATTTTCTGTTATTCTTGAACAACATTTAGATGTAGTTATTATGCATCTATTAATTTTTCCCTATATAAAATTAGATTGTTAGATGTGACTTATTCCCTAAAAATCATGATGAATGGACAAATCCCTATATAATTATATGCGTTAGTCAAGTGAGCTAGTCCCTACCTCGAAAGCTAATTCCGGGTTAGTTGTAATCCTCTAGCTTTACCTTTACATTGATGTGATATGTGAATGGACTAATTCCCATGTGTTAGTTCAGTGAACTAATCCCTGCTTTAAAATCACACTATCTGAATCCTTTTAATTTTACATTTGTATCAGGATCATAAAACAATTAATAATTATATACATGTATGTAATTGCGGGATTGAGCAAGATTCCAGTTCTCCTTGGTCCTGGCCTTGGAAAATTGGAACCTTGCTAAATCCCTCAATAATAGATGTATACTTTAACTTTATATTAAACTCACTTTAGTAGATTAAATATATATAGTTATGAAATATTTCAAAGTTTTTTTTAAAGTATTAATGATATGTCATGTAACATAGTCAGATTACTAATTAAAAGGCACATAGATTATTTTTCATTCCTATATTCCAAATGATATACCTAAAATCATGAAATTGAAATTATGTAATCATTATTTGTTATTATCCAGCCATTAGCTACTTTCTCAAATTGTCAAAGCAGAATATATCAGAAAAGTACCCCCCCCCCCCTTTCTACTAATGTAAATTGGCAATCAAGG
>PRKT01000066.1:1192946-1208426 GCA_003671525.1 Saccostrea glomerata | reverse complement strand
GGGGGGGGGGGGGGGGGGGGGGTAAAGGAAACAAATGTTTTTTCAAAGATATTACCTTAGGGGTGTTTTAATTTCACTTTCAATTTGCTACCGACAGCTATGTATTAAGAAAAATAAGATTTAGTGAGAGACCTTCTTTTAGTCTTCTCCTTGCTCTCAATGAGGGTAAATAAATACATGTAAAGTAAAAAATTTCCGAAAGTTATAATTGATTCTCTAGATCTCAATTAAAACAATTTTAATCTAGGTCTTTAACTTTTGTTTCATGCATATTTTTTTCAAATGACATATGCTATGAACTGACCAGCAGCTCTTGTCCAATTCCCAAAGGATGCAGATAAGAGCTGCTTGATCAGAGATGCTCTACAGATATGACAGCAGTCCTTCCAGCAATGAACTTGTTAATAAATCTTTAACTGGATGCTTGTGCAACAAGACAACAGAACACTCTCCAAGGGGATCCACTGGGGCCTGTTTTCAACACTAGAGGATTTGGACTCATACATGTCTCATACACACAAGCATATCCAAGAGAAGATCAACAGGTTGCAAACATACGGACAGCAAGTGGGACTGCACATCAGAACAAAGAAGACGGAGACAACGAAACTTAATGTGGAATTGCCTGTCCCTGTTAAGATCAATGGGGGGAACAACGCCAGAAAGAAAACTTTATTTACCTTGGTAGTATCAACAACTAGAACAGCACTGCATTGGACACCAGAGGGCAAAAGAAAGAGGGGGAGGCCTAGAACATCATGGCGAAGGACAGTAGAAGGAGAGATGAAGGCAATGCACCAGACCTGGGGATCGTTGACAAGGCTACCCCAGGACAGACAAGGGTGGAGGAAGTTTGTTACTGCCCTACACAAGGAAGATGATAATGATGATGGATGCTTGTGCACTCATTATTCCCAAGAGATAAATGCATGATCTGCACTTTCTACCGTAGAACATTTTTTGTAAATACTTTTTTTTTTAAGATTTAATGTAAGACAGTGATTACAGAGTTCATCTCAATGAATGTTTTATTGAAGTAAGGCAAAGTGGCATATCTAACATGTTAAAATAATAATCCAGTAATGCACATCCCAAGATGCAACATTTATGCAATTTTGATCTGAGAGGACTTGCAATTATTTGTGAAGAAAGTTATCCAATAACTTCAAACTAGTCACTAATCAAGACAAGAAGCCTAAGGGCCTTGAATCACTGTTCTGATAAATTGTACAATCTATCACTTCTATAAGAAGCCTCTAACTCTATTAGTATCAAACATGTAAGACCCAAAATGCATCAACTGACAAAGTTCAATAATATTCAGTCTGTCAAGACTGAATATATTGCAATTATAAAATACCATTAGTAGGTCACAGCTGCAGTGACCTATCTTTTGATTGAAATTTTCCAACTTTCTCAGACACAATCTCTAAGTTTGTAGATCACAAAGACGTTTTAAAAGTACATGGGGAAAAGATAATAAATCAGTGTAATCAAGGTGTGAAAAAAAATTATCACAGTCGGATAAAAACAGCAAAAGTGCAATGGAGATATAAATAAATATCAATCAGATAAAAACAGAAAAATGGATACATAAAAAAAAGATTCTTGAACCAATAAAAAAAATCCAGTCTGGTGGATTTTGGTGAGTTGGTCACGTTACTGCAAAATAAAAGAAAGATTTTTAAGGATGGCCCCGGCGTCTAAAAGAGAAGGTAATATCCAGCATCTGAAGCAAGCAGTGTAGTATGCATTCTTAGATGTATCATCCATGCGAGTTTGGTCTACATTCAGCATATAGGTCCTTTGAAATGAGACCTGCTCAAAAAACGTCGACCCATTCACTCATTCAGAAATGTAGGTCAGATCCAGCATTTGACATAATTTAAGAAAACATAGCAGTGTTCCACTTTACATTATCATCCATGCAAGTTTGGTCAACATACAGTTTATAGCTACTTGGAAATGAGGCCTGTAACAAAAAACTATAACCAGCACCAAAAACATCAATCTGGTCATTCCTTTGCCGAAATTGCAGGATCTAAAACATTGACAAGTACAATAAAAAACACTAAAAGCATCTGCCATGCCACTCTGATTAATGTAGGGAAAAGCAGTATTTAAAGAGAAAACTTCACCAAAAACCTTAATCTGGGATGCCAATGACGAGGGTATCACATAAGGCCAAAAGAAAATATACTCTTGATTAATGTCCCCTGAGAAGAAAAAAAAATAAGGCCAGTAGTTAGGGAAAAATTTTACTTTGAGAAATAAAAATTATTTTCAATACACAATGAATGCAGAGCATATAGCATGTAATAACAAGAAAATGATATGTTACAAAACAAGTTTGTTAATCAAGATTTATAAACTTAAGGTATCCTGTACACTTGTGACTTATATCATTGGTTGACTTCAGTATTTTAGAAAAATAGATACCCAAAAAATGATAAAGTGCCACGCCACAGCATGATACGCCCATCAAAAAATTACAATTACAATGTATCTTAAACAGTTAAAAGTGCAGGAAAATCATGTCAACCTTGATTTTTAAATTTCAATGATTTTTACACACCTTAAAAAATTTGTTTATCTATCTCCTGTTGTGTAGGCATAAATTATAACAAATATTGCATCATTCATAGATTTCTATACCTTGCCAAATGCCTATCATATTAAAAAATATCAAATTAGTCTTCACAACTTAATCTACACACAATTAATTTTGGAAATAAAAGACTGGCCATCAAATATAAACTGACAAACAGTTCTTCTGTCTAATTTCCGAAGGATACAGATTAGACCATGCTCTGAAGAAATGAAAGAGACATGCAAGTAGCCTTCCTACATTGAACACATTAATTAATCTTGAACTGGATGCTTGTCTACTCATTACTCCCAAAAGATTATTGGATCTGCACTATCTACCATTAAATCTTTTTAAAAGATATAAAACATCAATGATTTTTTTAGATTTAATGTCAGACAGTTAATTGTTAAAATGCAATTCATATGGACATGCAGATTCCACCCCTACCACCATAAAATTAATTTTCAAGTTCATGATATTATGTAATATCAAAATGGTTAATATGCAATATCAAACTTGTTTTAATTACTTCACATCAAATTCATTTTCAAACTTCGGCTAGCCAACAAGAGCTATTTTTAATCCAACAGGCTTACCCATTTGGCCCAATACTCAAGGGATATAGATAGCATCGATGCTCTTACAGCTACTACTCACACTAAACTCATTAATTTCTCTCTCTAATTTGACATGCAATTTTCTGTTATCATTTTTCTTGACCAGTGCTTGTTAATTAGACTCATGGGAGTGGTGGAATTTCTCTAACATACATTATATTTGTTATAGATTGCTGTCAAGTATATGCTAAAAAAAAGTATTTTCTTGATTTAACATTTTTCTTATAAGGTTAGTGCAATAATTTTACATTATTTTGAATGTGTAAATGAATAGAAAAAAATTAAATTTTTTAAAAAAAATTCCACTTAAATTAAAGGTCACAGTGACCTTGAAATAGGTTGCGACACACCCTCTACCTAAGATGCATAAACTGGCCAAGTTTGATGATTCTAAGTCTTATAGTTTTCTAGTTATGGACTGTACAGGATTTTTCCACATTTGGCTATAACTTTTTAATTATAGGTAAGAGCGACCTACTTTTCGTGCTCGACACACCTTCTACCCAAGATGTATCAGCTGACAAAGTTTGATAACTCTAGGCCTTATAGTATTAAAGTTATGAGCCGGACACAAGAAAAGCTAACAGACGGACGGACGGACAAACAGACGGACAGGAAGCCTATAACATAATACGTCCTGTCTCAAGACGGGCGTATAAAAATGAAAACTTTTAGGGTCAGAGGGTAAAATGTAGGGAAGGTCCAGTGACAGGAAGCAAGATTATTTTTTATTTTGGCCTAAGCTACCTCAAACTTCATTGAAGAGAGTTAAAAAAATATTTACCTTCACTATCAACAGTTGTTGGTTTCCTTCTCCAGAAATCCAAAATGGCTCCTTCTTCACTACAATCAAGACATGTAATATGTAAGATATAGAGTGATAAAAGGAAAAGGTATGGTTTCTATACAGATCTTGCCCGGTGATTTTCTAAAAAATAAAACTTGTGTAAAAGACACAAACTAATGCTTTCTGAAACATTGAAATTCCATGCAGAAAAATCATACACATCATTTTTCTCCAATGTGTTTTTAAATGGAAATTGTGACATCATAAACATGGACATTTCCCTGTATTTTCTTTAAAAGTTGCAGAAGACACCAATATTCAATTGAATTTTTTTTTTTAGAAAATATTGTCCACAGGCATTGCCTACAAAGATTTTTTTTATTTCTGCATTTAAAAAAAATTATTAAAATTATTACAATTATGTGTTATGACACTCTGCAAACTGATTGTTGAAAAAAGAAATCAATACATATTATACAAAATCAAATTAATCTTGATAACTTTATATCAAATCTATTTTGAAAATAAAGAGCTGGTCTTCCAGTAATGAAGTGCTTTGACAGACAATAAATTGCAATTAAGAGAATAAGAGAAGAGAGATCATTAATTCTTCTGCCGGATTCCCAGGAGATAACATATGGTTGATAATAAGATGCCTTAACATTCAACTTCCCATACCAAACTCATAAATCTATCTTTAACTGAATGCATGTCCAGTCATTATTCCTATGAGACAAATGAAATTACATTATCTTCTGTGCAATGTAAAAACTGTTTTAACACTTGATGATGTTTCTTTTTTTAAAGTTTTTATGATTAGTTTTAAGCTGTAGTTCACATTTTTGTACAGATATTCTAGATTCTATGTCTCAAACCTTATATATGAGCCCAAAAAGAACAAGCCAATTAAGGTCATACGCAGCGTAGTTTAACTTTTTTGGATTCTTCTCTAAAGTTGAAGAGTTCCACTAAATGAAGGACATGTGTGCAATATCTTTAATAATGAGTATTTATTGATTTATACACTTCTTCTTAAACATTTTTTGGTGAAAAAAATCTGAAATTCATGTTTTATAATTTTTGTACATTATTATTTGAATAATGTAAAACTTTTCAAAATTCGATATTTTTTCAAAATCCCTGGTAACACATGCTGATATTTTGTCTAAGAACATGTAATGATATTATAAGTTTAAATTAAGAATATCTTGGAAAACTATCAATAGGTTACGTACGTTGTGTATGTCCTTAAAATAAAAAAAAAGTAAAATGCAGAAAAATGAACAAAAGAGTTGAAAATTCCAGGTGCTCACCTTCATATGGTGAATAATGAGTGTACAAATTTTCATATTAATCCTTGCAATAGTTTCTGAGAAACAGTTCGGACAAAACCACAAAATAAAAATGAAAAAACACCTGTAAAATTCAACATAATAATCGAATCAAGTTGAAAATTCCAGGTGCACACCTTCATATAGTGAATAATATGTGTCAGACCACTCTTTCTGATAGTTTCTGAGTAATGGTCCAGACAAAATCTTGTCTAAAGACAGACAGACCGACACACAGATGGACATGGTGACTCCAATATACCCCCCCCCCAAAAAAAAAAAATCGTTTGCTGGGGATATAATTATACAAACCAGTGGACTCCATATCAGACATGGGGTCTTCAGTATAAGGTCTATGCGTTGACTTGAAATCTGCCATTAAGACCTAGTTATTGCTCTAGTCCAAAATCTGCAACGGAATAAACAAAAAATTTATTTGGCATTGCATCACTCTCACTGGAAAAAAAATTAACAGAAATGGGTGTGTTGATTTACCAAAAAAGAACCCAAAAGGAACCCAGAAGGACTCAAAATGAATATATTTCAAATACTGAAAATTAATTATTTAAATCAAATTTTGAATATTACATTATAAGTTCACTTAAAAGTTAGTAAAAATATCAATTTCAATTGTTGCAACTTTTCTTAAGAAAATGACATAGTGATACACCTTATATATAGCATATCAAACACTAGTGTTGTTACAATAGTCGCTGACTATCGAAAAATCATTGTTTGAAGGCCCAGATCTCCGGCAATCAATTGCAAAATATCATCGATAGATTGCTATATTTTTCAACTTTTATTTAACTTTTATATTCACCAAAGGGATGTCACTCTTATCAGCGGTAAACAAAATGGTGAATAGGTAGATGCCGAATTATATCCATATCCTATATTCATATCCATATACTTCTCAGGATGAATAAATTTAACCTTTTTTATTAGTTCAAAATATTGATTATATAATCGATTGTGATCTTAATTCTGATTCAATTTGATAATGGATAGTAAAATTTGTCAGATTTTATAACACCATCAAACACCAAATCTGGTCAGATAAGCTTGATTGTTTTATTTTAGCTGAAAATAACAAAGTATTTAAATATCATATTTTTAATATATTAGATCAGTGCATACTATTAGTTCAAAATATATTACTGTAGTCAGTGGCCACTCACACATATTGTTCCGACGAAAATAGTTCCATCTTTAATAAGTATATACAACATAATTGTTCATGATAAGAACAATGTTGTGTATGTCATCATGGTCATATGTAAAAGAAACCAAAATTAATGTTAATTTTTCCTCCAAAGATCTCTTTCCCCCCTAAATGCAAATAAAAAATGTTAATATTCCTACGCTCGCTCCCTCCTCAGGTTTTATTTTTAACTTGTTTGATAACAGAAAATATCTAGGTAATTCTTTGATATTTTTTCACTGATGAACTTATTATACTACATGTACATCAACAACTGTAGGGCCATCCTTAAAAAAATTTTTTTTTTGCGATAACGCGACCGACTCAACAAAATCTACCCTACCGGATTTTTTTTATCAGTTCAAAAATTCATTTTATTTTTTTTTTTTTAACGTATCCATTTTCCATTTTTTCTGATTGATATTTTTTACGTCTCCATTGCACCTACAATATTTTTTTAAAAAACTGATGTGTTCTGATATATGAGCAATAAAAGATTGAATTAAGGTGAAATCTAAGACATAGTTAATACCTCTATGTAATCTAAATTTATTTCTGACTTTTTGTCTCCAAAAAAAAAAAAGCCTACCTACCTACCCACACCTAAAATGATTAGGCGCGTTACCACAAAAAACTAAATTTTTAAGGATGGCCTAGTAAAATTATGTTAATTGTTCATTAATTACCATATACTTTTCTCTTATTCTGTGTGTGTAGTATATTAAATGACAGAATTCTCCATCTCTAAGCAGATTCCAGCACGTATGTAGACAAACTACACATAAGAAAGTACAGGTCTATAAAATGTGTAAGAAAACCCGAACTGGCCGTGGATTTCTAAACTGACAATCGTTTAATTTTTATTAATTATCAGAATTTATACTCATGTGATTTAATTATGAAAAAAAGTTCTGTCTGCCATCGTAACTTCTCTGTTCGCGGGAGTCCGTTTGACAACTCCATTGCACGTGTGTATAGACCAAGACTTACTGGTCTTGCGGACATAGGTATGTGTACTGTTTGTTAGCAAGGTTTGGAGACTGGGTGACCGTAATGCTATGGACTCACGAAATTTACAAAAGTTTTATAACTAGACAGTGCAGTTTTATTTTTATTAGCATCATTAAACACTGTTGAACATATTAAATCTAAAAGCATACATGCCAACTTTCCCAATTTAGGAGGGATCCTCTCGATTTTAACCTATCATCCCCCTTTCCTGATCGACAGAAAAATTGCCCTAATTTCCCGATTTAAAAAAAAATCTCCAAAATTTCCAATTTTAAAAGTTTCCCTACTGCTGAAATTTGACAATTGGGATAACAATGTCAAACTTGTTTATTCAATGCACACGAATAAGTTTCATTGTTTAACTAACCAGGTGTTAATTACATGTAGCAACAGGAAATCACTTCACGCTTTATCTACCGTAAAGTTTGCCATTTCAGACAAATGCAAAAGATATAGTTAATGTACGCCATAATTTTAGTCATTCTCCGACTTTTAAAATTTATTCAACCACACCATTTTAATTTCTTGTTTGTTGGACATCTGATGAAAAAAGTATGAGCGGGCTAGCGGTTAAATAATAATATTATTACTTTATTGTAGGCAAGATTTCTAGGCGGGGCGTGAAAAAATTTGAGCAGACAATTGTATTTTTTCTGATTTGCAGAGTAAATAGATTAAAAGTGAGATAAATAGAGCGGAAATATAACAGAAAACAGCACAGAATTCCCATGGTGCAGAGATTTTAAAATTAATATTATTTGTATAGTTTTGTTTAAAACCCAGCGCCGGGGCTGAGGATCAATTATTTATAGCAAGCGCAGCGAGCGTCTCCAAGTGACGCTCGCGAAGCGAGCTCAATAGACTAACGTGTATGAACAAAGGAAATTCCGATTGAAATCTGTATATATGTCAGCCAAATTTCTCTGTGCAACATTCCCAGAATTCCTGCACTACCCAATGCATTCCAGGGCTCGACATTAACTTTTTTTCCTACTTGTCCATTCGGACAAGTGACCAAGATATTTACTTGTCCGAAATTCAACTTCACTTGTCCGAAATTTTTCAATGAATGTCTTGTTATGTTTACTTGAAAACAATTAAAAAAATTAAATGTGCTTGATTTATAAGTATTGTTATTGATAAATAAGACAAACACATATAAAACAAAATTTTATCTTGATTTCCTGTCCTGACAACAGCATAAATGTTCGCAAGTGAATCTATAAAATCAATCAAATATATTTTAAACTCACAAACGTCATTTAAGATCCACGCCATGCAATATAGTATGGCTGCAATTAATGAACATCGATCCCGATCAAGTGTTAACTTACATAGCAATTCATATCGGGATCGAAATTCAGGTTTATGTACTGCTTCTGTTTTTATTCGATTAATTTTATAAAAGTTGTGTTTTTTTTATGATTATTATTATTTGAAGACTTCTTTACATAGAAAAATCACTTGTCCAATCGGACAAGTACCCAGCAATATTCACTTGTCCGAATTTTTTTTTCATTGGTACCAGACAAGCGTTAATGTCGAGCCCTGCCCTCTGCGCGAATAAATAAAAAATCGGAAAACATGTTGCGGTGCATTGCAACATGGTGGCTAAAACATAGCAACAACTTACTTGAAAAGAACTATTTAAAGCAATCTTCTTTCCATAAAACTACCGTTTGCGTCCAAAGTCAACAGAACATTTTATCTGACGTCATACTTTCGACACTTCAACGGTTCGGACATTTCCGAGAAGTTTGGAATCTCGATCCCGATGCTTGGGAGATGATTTCTTTTTATTGTTTTGTTTTATTCTTTTTGCTTTCTTTTTCTCGAATGATAGACAGTACATGTGTAGGTTTCTGATAGTAAATAAACTGCGCTCGCCCAAACGGTCACACCGTAAAACATATTATTGGTGTGGCCTGAATTATTAAATTTATATCAGATTGATCATACATGTAGATTAAAATGAATACAAGAGAATCAATAACAAAAAAACAAACAAACAAAAAAATCTGTATCTGTGACAATATCATAAGGGGCGCTCGTGATTTAAATTTTGGGCGCTCATATTTGTACTTGGGCGCTGGTGAAAATCTTTGGGGCGCTCATGCATGGGGCGTTCTGGTTTTGGGGCGAAACGACAGTAACCCCATATGATATTTAATAGAGAAATAATTATTTTTACTTGTTCTAGGCACATGGTATCGTGGGTGGATGGGGAGGGGAAGTTGTGAAGAAAATGAAGGAAAACTGCTTGGCTGTAAGACATGTCAAAGGGCCAAACGTCCAAGAATGTTACACAAATAGATTGTTTTAGTACTTACCCTCTGACAGGTTCCAATTGTAAAATTGCTTGTCCTATCTAGAAATATAAAGGTTAATCAACTGATGGAATATTCAGATAAACAGACTGTCTGAGTTCTACATGTAAATTCAAAATTGCGCTGCCTTTGTTTATAATTTAAGTCAAAATGGCGAACCCGATCATAAAATGTTGGCAAGTGGTAAAACTAGTCTTCCCGACTCCCGACTGTCCCGGATTTCAGTTTTTTGTTGATATCTTTACACCAGCTTTGGGTCGATGTTACAACAATGAACAGAATTTCATAAATTTTTAGGCTCATTTTCTAGGTGGATGCAAAATTTCCACATGCATAAAAAAAAGTTTGAACAAAATTATTTTCAATTTCTTTTATTTTAATTATCCCATCACATGAATACGGTGATCAATAAGTTTACAGCAGGGAGCCTTGGATCCCGCAAACTAATTTGACAAGTCCTTATATTAAGCCCCCCCCCCCCCCCCCAAAAAAAAAAAATCAATAGTTTTCAAACATTATTTATATTTATTTAATCAATTTTAATTAGTGTTAACCTTAAGGGTTTAGCACAGACGTATATTGTTTGAACATTTTAAACGTAGACAATATTAATATCATAATCATTTTTAGTTATTAGCAGTGAAAATTTCTTTTAATTTTTCATTAAACTCGTATTAAATGCTAATTATTTTCTAACATTTACGATCCCACAATATGTTATAATATGCATTTAAACATTAAATAATCGCAGCATTTAAATCACATTTAAGGTAAAATTAAACCCGACTTTTCATGCAGTGTTTACTGTACACATAAAACTTTTTCCTAGTACAGTGCCTATGATTTATTTCCTATAAGATGAAGAAACCCCAAACACATCATCCGAAAAAGTTCTTAGATGGTTGCAGAAAAACATTCAGTAACCAACTGATTTCGTTCAGGACTGACTATGTTTGGCAAACAAAATCTTTTTCTGTGGGGATTTTCAAAGGAAAAGGTGTATACTTTAAAGCCAAACACCTTTGAGAATCTGAAATCAGCAATTACCCGGGAAATTCGGAAAGTTACACCAGAAATGTGATCAATAACTTTAAGGAAAGACGAACTCGTGATTAAACAAATTGGACGTCACGTGGAGCATGTGCTGTAAATAGCAGCATTATTTTGGGACTGTATTATAATTTAAAAGAATGTATAAAATCTGTGGCATGTATTGTATAAAATGTTTTAACATATGTTAAAATTTGAAATATTTCAACAAAGAGTGTCATGATTTTTTAAAGAATTATTATCACTTGAAATGGTATCAGATATACTGACGTATGCTATAAAGGACTTGGTAGCGAGAATATTAACGTATTACTTTGTCTGGGAAAGTAAGATACCAAATAAATTTACAATTTTAGTTGTACAGGTTAGTGCAGTATACAAACAAAAATAACACACTGATACTCATGTAACTGAAATAAAATGTAAGCAAATGTAATGCAAGATAACCAGCACGAACACGGGTCAACATTCCACGCCGATACCAGTGACAATAAAACAGTCAGGTTTAATGAATGCGACGAGTATAACCTAGTGTTCACGTATCGTAGATAATGCTATCGAAAATTGCGTTTGCCTATTTTGGCGTTGTGTTCAGCTTTATTTAAGGACATTGGCAACGTTTCTGGCTTTCGCACAGAATTTTTCAAGAAGTTTTGAAAATATTTAATGGTACCAAACATGTTTAATTCAGGTCCTTTTAACCAATGAAGCCAGCGTTCCTTTGTAGATTTTTTCAAATCAATGTTTGACAATTTTCAGTGCATTTCCTGTGTTTAATGTTGATAAAATGGGCCTTAATTATTTAACCATAAGTTTTCTCTAAAACTAATTTTTTAATTAGGTTTATGTATAAAAATACATTGATGAAATCTTTTTTTCTGTTGACATGCAAATACTTTGGCTGAAAATGCAAAAATTGAAAGAAAACAAAGAAATACCAGCACTGTTCTTTTTTAAAGTTACTTCCCTTAACATCTAATTAAGGAATGAAGCTTATTTCAACTTATGTTATTCGATTTAACACAACTTGGGGCAGTTTACGCTTTATAAACCGCAAAGCCATTCTAGGCCTCTGTATATATCACAGGGGTTAAATACCAAACCCGTGACATCATAACTGATGATCATGCAGTAGCAGAGTGAAAATGAAACGTAACGAAAATTCATGTAAACAAACACAAGAAATCGGAGTTTAACACTTTACAACTTACAGATCTGTTTTGCAACATACACTGAATGTTCACGTCATGGAAACAGAAATTTACGATTTCCCCGCAAGCACCTTTTAGTGTAGTACACATTTCTCTAAAGTTTAGCGTAAATAATATAATGACGCTATATTTCAATATAAAAATAAGTTTTCTTATTTGATGAGATTTTTACAGGTATAAAAGTAAAGTTAATAGTCATTAAAGTTAGGATTAAATGAACTTTTTTAAGATCGTGAAAATGTGTGATTGCGGGGAAACGGTATATGCGTGATTTTGCGTTAGAAATAGGAAACGGTATATGCGTTAAAATGCGTGATTGCGGGGAAGGGGGTTAAAAGCATTTAGAATGGATTTCATGTGTGATTAATGTTGGAATTAAGCTAATAGATAAGGTATGCTAACATAACTTTAAAGTTTCTTCCTAGAATAAAAGAAGAGAGGGTGTTTACTTGCCGATTGGCCTTTTCTCTGTCATCTGTAGCGAGAAAGATGCAAAGTTCAACACTACGCCGCATACTTTGAAACTTAATTTTTTTTATCTGAAGTTCTTATTCTGTTGTTTGTGGAAAGTGCTGCTATAATCGTTTGATTTACGGGAATTGATGCATTTTTTTCGATGTTATGAACAAAATGTAAACATTTCGGGATGGTTTCCTCCAAAAGTGTTGAATAATTATTTATGTAACAGGACAGTAGATTTTAGCAGCATTTTTCACGGTACAGAGATGTTTTTACATAACTATGACTTCAAATTGAAATTAATTATCCTCGGTGTTGTGTTGAACTCTTCATTTTTTCTAAATTTAGACGTCACGTGGTGACGTCGTGGTGTAGTGATTCTTGTAGTATATGTCTCATTGACGTCTATAGAATGCATAATGATAGCAAAAGATTTATCCATGACTTTTCAAATTTATAAGTGTAACATGTTATAAAAAGACTTCCGGTATTGTGGCGCGCCAAGCATGGCGTGATTTTTCGTGAGGCAAGTAAAGTGAGGAAAATGTAAGTAAAGACAGAATATTTTAGCAGTGGGATTCGACAAAATATCAAATACGTTATAAGAGACTCCATAAATTTTGGTTTCGTGCTGCTTAATGTATAAGTACCTATTAACTCCTCCTCGACGGAAGTTAGCATTATTATCAGTTATGGTATATGTTCGGCATTATTATGGTATTATTTTTCTTTCCACTTTAACTGATGTTAATTAACATACACCTACTAAGAGTATGGTAGCTTATTGGTGACAATTTATTTTTTAAGTTGTTATAGAACAAGAAGCAAATATTAGTGGGTCTCGGGTGGCTTGATATGTAGCCTTACATACTAGTCTGATTTTTTTCCTTTTCCTTTATGGAAATTAACATAATTATCAGAATATGAAGTATGGTATTGTTGTATTATTTTTCCTTCCAAAATCATTCTATGTTAAACTGCATATGGGTATATACATTCAATAGGGCTATCGAATTGTATTGAATCCTATAGGTAGCCTATTTGAGACAATTTTTTTTTTCAAGTCGGTAAAGACCAGTAACTAAGCACCAGAGGGTCTCGGATGGCTTGATATGTAGCCTCACATACTTGTCTGATTTTTTTTTCTGTTTTTGTGTTGTTTTTTGGGGGGGAGAGTACACATGCAGGAAGAACAAGGTGTTTTAAGTTTGAATGTTGTGTATGAGGTGTGTATATGCAATATACTTAGATAATTATTATCGTACTTTAAAAGCAAATGTCACTTTTTAGCATAACTTCTGTAAACTGTAGGGGTTTAAACGATAGTAAAAAAGAAAAGATGTCATAATTATGTTAAGGAAAATAATCCTAAAAATAGGGTAGAAATACAAAATCTAAAAGATAAATTTAATCTTGTTGACCCTTGGAGAGTAAAAAAACCCAGTAGATGGGCATGGCTCTCCATAGGTAATAGCACAGATACCTAAGCATATATTTCCCCTACAATATTATTTGTTACAATACAATGAATTCTATACTTTTGTTTATCTGAATTACTCTCATACAATGATAAATGCATATGCATGCAGCAGAGTGAATGGAGTATGAAAGATGTATATATGTATGTAAAAATAACCTCATGTTACATTAATGTAAAAACTACTTTGTTAAATTAACTTATAGATTCCAAGGCTCCCCAACCTTGGCTATAAGGACACACGCATATAAATGTACTGGGGTAATAAAAAAAATTTAAAAAAAAAAAAAAAACATGTTATAAAAAAGTGTTAATTCGCCGAATTCTGATCCATGTGCTGCCGTAACATACCAGCGACGTTAAAAATGAAATTGAATTATTCAATATTAATAATGATCAAGAGACTGGTTGTTTGTTTCTATTAATAATACACATATCAATGAGTTATATCTCTTGACTTAAAATATACAAATGATATTTCTCTTATTCAATTCATAATGGTGGATATAATGACTATTTACAATTACACGCTTGCTTTATGTACATATAGCAACATACCAGACTATGGGTATGAATCCCTCTCTTATTCATGATTGCGTATGGCTTATGGATTATCAATATCTACAATTTATAAATTACATCCACACGCTATATATTATATTCTTTGTGTCATGAAATACATTTATTAAAAATTTTTAAATCAACTAGTTTAATAGAATTGTCAAAAAGTCAACTTACTGTCAGAGGTCTTAAACAAATGTCCAAAATACCAAAAAACACAACTTAACACTTTGGCTGCTCCTGGGCTAGTGATTAGCTGAACACATAGGACAAAGGGGGTCAAAGGTTTTGGCGGGAAATAATGACCAATGGCTATTTTTACTTATGTATTTATTCAAGGTTAAAAGTTAAGTTTTAAGTTTAGGGCTCTAGAGATTTCTAGATTTTAATAATAAGAAATTCCAAATTTATTTACATGTTTAATGTTAAATGAAACATATTTATTTTAAATCAAGTTTATTATTGAAAGTTATTTTTAGAACTTTCATTGGCATCTGAAAGAAAAATACAATAAATTAAAATCAATAAAAAATCAATACTATTACAAATACTCTTTTCTGACCAAAACAGGATATTTTGTGCTCAGTGGGTATCCATGATCCAGGATATGAAAATACATTTCATTGGCTAATTCACCATCACCGACCACCTACGCTTTTTTGTAGTTCGAAGGTTCTAAAGTTCGAAGTCTAGTACCAACACATTTTTTTCCAAACACCAACACTTTTACCAATTTTAACCTATACTTAGACGTACCTATGGAAAGGTGGGGGGCTTAACTTACGAAGATATGACTACTAAGTATATACTGGGAAAAAAGGGGGGCTAAGCCCCCTCCCTAGCCCCCCCCCCCCC
>PRKT01000066.1:1161097-1188094 GCA_003671525.1 Saccostrea glomerata | reverse complement strand
TCTTAATGTGCGTACATCGTTTAGTAGTTTGTGAAATGATATCATTTTCGGGGATTATATAATTTTTTCCTTTGTTACATGTACACATGATGATTAAGGTAATAAATATAATTTGAGAAAAAATCTCCAACAAAAAGCTCCGTTGTTGAATAATGGGGGTGGGTGGGGATGGTTTCTGCATGTCCACAATTACTTGTGGGCGGGTACTACGGACCTGCATGGAAAAAGCCATGGCGATAATAATTTGACACTCCCGACGTCATATGTACGCATTGCGTAAAATGACGTTTTTCGTACCTGTGACAAAATGGCTACACTTTTATTGATGCTTGCATTTATTTCATGTGGACCATTACTGTAAAGATTGTGTAATTAGTAAATGTGGTATTTAATGTTCTTTCAAGCTACATACATGATTTCTTTATATCTTACATAAATATATATATTTTTGATATGTTACTGAGACATATTTAGTAACAATACAGTGACTCGTGCATAACAAAATGGCTACACTTAAGAAAATCTTCCTAATATTTACGTTGGAAAAGTAATATAAAATGTATCAATTCAAATAATCTAAGAAATATATGTACTAAAAGATTATTCACCAAAATTAATATTTGTCTGGGATTTATGTCTGGTACACATCTCCATTTCGGCTAATGTCAGTGTAAGGAAACGATTTCTTAACGTAGACGTTTTACTTATGCACTGTAGATCCAGTCTAAATTCATGAAATTGATAAAATGATGTTAAAAACTCAGCAATATCTTAAAGAATGCATATACTTTATTGTACCCCCTAAATTTCATTTAATTCAGAGAATTTTAAGTGCGTTTTTTCAAACCATTTACCGTAGTTGCGCAAACAATAATTGATGTAACGTCGGACATGGGAATTTCGCCGTAAATGACCAATTCTGAGTAACGCCTCATCATAGCTAAAATAATTTTAAATTATTTAAAAGAAAATTTTAAGAATTATTCATTACCTTAGATAACATAAATGATTTTATTTTTAATTAAAAGTAAATATGAAACCGTGAAACCGCCAAAATTCTTTGCGAGATAAAGAGTTCGATATTATTGTACCAACACCGTGCGCGACGTCTAAACGATTGTCAGTTTAGAAATCCCTGGCCAGTTCAGGTTTTGTTACACATTTTATAGACATGTATATTCTTATGTGTAGTTTGTCTACATACGTGCTGGAATCTGCTCAGGGATGGAAAATTCAGTGAAAAAATATCAAAGAATGACATAGATATTATCTGTTATAAAACATGTTTTAAAAAAGCTGAGGAGTGAGCCAGCTTAGGAATATTAACATTTTTTATTTGCATTTAGGGGGGAAAGTGATCTTTGGAGGAAAACTTAACATTAATTTTGGTTTCTTTCACGTATGACATACACAACATTGTTCTTATCATGAACATTTATGTTGTATATACTTATTAATGATGGAACTATTTTCGTCAGAACAATATGTGTGAGTTGCCACTGACTACAGTACAATATATCTTGAACTGATAGTACGCACTGATCTAATATACTGGTATTAAAAATAAGATATTTAAATACTTTTTTATTTTCAGCTTAAATAAAACAATCAAGCTTATCTGACCAGATTTGGTGTTTGATGGTGTTGTAAAATCTGACAAATTTTACTATCGATTATCAAATTGAATCAGAAGAACACAATCAATTATATAATCAATAATTTGAACTAATAAAAAAGGTTAACTTTATTCATCTGGAGAAGTATTTTTAATAAGATATAATTCGGCATTTACCTCTTCACCATGCACGTTCACAATTTTGTTTACTGTTAATTAGAGTGACATCCCTTTGGTGAATATAAAAGTTAAACCTGCTCGGCTTGAAAAATATAGTGAACCATCGATGATAATTTTTACAATCGATTGCCGTCGATCTGGGCCTTCAAACGACGATTTTTCGATAGTCAGCGACTATTATAACAACACTAGTGTTTGATATGCTATATATAAGGCGTATCACTATGTCATTTCCTTAAGAAAAGTTGCAACAATGGAAATTGATATTTTTACCATCTTTTATGTGAGTTTATAATGTAATATTCAAAATTTAATTTAAAAAAATTATTTTCAGTATTTGAAATATATATATTTTGAGTCCTTCTGGGTTCCTTTTGGGTTCTTTTTGGGTCGTTTTGGGTAAATCGCCGCACCTGTTTCTGTTAATTTTTTGTCCGGTGAGAGTGATGCATTGCCAAATAATTTGTTATTTATTTGATATTTGTTTACTCAGTTGCAGATTTTGGACTACAGCAATAACTAGGTCATAATGGCAGATTTCAAGTCCACACATACATCTTATACTGAAGACCCCACGTTTGATATGGAGTCCACTGGTTTGTATAATTATACCCCCCGCAAACAAAGTTTGGGGGGTAGTATATTGGAATCACCATGTCCGTCTGTCTGTCCGTCCGTCTGTCTGTAGACAAGATTTTGTCCAGACCATTACTCAGAAACTCAGAAACTATCAGAAAGACTGATCTGAAAATTTGTACACATATTATTCCACCATATGAAGGTGTGCACCTGGATTGACGACTACTTGATTATTATGTTGAATTTTACATGCGTTTTTTCATTTTTATTTTTTTGGTTTTGTCCGAATCATTTTTCAGAAACTATTGCAAGGATAAACTTGAAAATTTGTGCACTTATTATTCACCATATGAAGGTGTGCACCTGGAATTTTCAACTCTTTGTTCATTTTTCTGCATTTTACAGGTATTTTTTTATTTTAAGGACATACACATTGTACCTTACCTACTGATAATTTTCCAAGATATTCTGAATTTAAACTTATAATATAATGACATGTTCTTAGACAAAAATTCAGCAAATGTTACCAGGGATTTTGAAAAAATATCAAATTTTAAAATTTTATATTATTCAAATAATAATAATGTACAAAAATTATTAAACATAAATTTCAGATTTTTTTTCACCAAAAAATGTTTAAGAAGAAGTGTATTAATCAATTATTACTTATAAATTAAAGATATTGCACACATATCCTTTATTTAGTGGAACTCTTCAACTCCAGAGAAGAATCCAAAAAAGTTTAAACTACGCTGCGTATGACCTTAATTGGCTTGTTCTTTTTTGGCTCATGTAAAAGGTTTGAGACGTAGAATCTAGAATATCTGTACAAAAATGTGAACTACAGTTTAAAACTAATCATAAAAACTTTAAAAAAATAAACATCATCAAGTGTTAAAACAGTTTTTACATTGCACAGAAGATAATTTTATTTCATTTGTCTCTAAGGAATAATGACTGCACATGCATCCAGTTAAAGATAAATTAATGAATTTGGTGTGGGAAGTTGAACGTTAAGGCATTTTATTATCAACCATATGTTATCTCCTGGGAATCCGTCAAAAGAATTAATGATCTCATTAATGATAAGAATGATCTTATTCTCTTAATTGCAATTTATTGTCTGTCAAAGTACTTCATTACAGGATTACCAGCTCTTTATTTTCAAGATAGATTTGATATAAAGTTATCAAGATTAATTTGATTTTGTATAATATGTATTGATTTCTTTTTTCAACAATCAGTTTGCAAAGTGTGATAACACATGATTGCAATATATTTTCATACGCCCATCTTAAGACGGGACATATTATGTTATAGGCTTCATGTCTGTCTGTCTGTCCGTTCATCCGTCTGTTAGCTTTTCTTGTGTCTGGCTCATAACTTTAATACTATAAGGTCTAGAGCTATCAAACTTTTTCAGCTGATACATTTTGGGAAGAGGGTGTGTCAAGCACAGAGAGTAGGTCGCTCTGACCTATAATTAAAGAGTTGTAGCCAAATATGGAAAAATCCTGTCCGGTCCATAACTGGAAAACTATTAGACTTAGGATCATCAAACTTGGCCAGTTTATGCATCTTAGGTTGAAGGTGTGTCGTGACCTATTTCAAGGTCACTGTGACCTTTAATTTAAGTATAATTTACAAAAAAAAGGCTTTTTTTCTATTCATTTACATTATTCAAAAAAATGTTAAACTATTGCACTAACCTTATTAGAAAAATGTGAAATCAAGAAAATACTTATTTTTTTAGCATGTACATGTACTTGACAGCAATCTTTAACAAATATAATGTATGTTAGAGAAATTCTACCCCTCCCATGAGTCTAATTATCAAGCACTGGTCAGAAGAATTTGATAACAGAAAATTGCATGTCAAATTAGAGAGAGAAATTAATGAGTTTAGTGTGAGGAGTAGCTGTAAGAGCATCAGTGCTATCTATATCCCTTGAGTATTGGGCCAAATGGGTAAGCTTGTTGGATTAAAAATAGCTCTTGTTGGCTAGCCCAAGTTTGAAAATGAATTTGATGAGAAGTAATTAAAACTAATTTTTATATTGCATATTAAACTATTTTGATATTACATACCCGGGTAATATTATGAACTTAAAAATTAATTTTATGGGGGTAGGGGTGGAATTTACATGTCCATATGAATTGCATATTAATAATTAACTGTCTGACATTAAATCTAAAAAAAAAATCATTGATGTTTTATATGTTTTAAAAATGTTTTATGGTAGATAGTGCAGATCCAATAATCTTTTGGGAGTAATGATTAGACAAGCATCCAGTTAAAGATAAATTAATGTGTCCAATGTAGGAAGGCTTGCTGCATATCTCTATCATTTCTTCAGAGCATGGTCTTTATCTGTCTTTTTCGGGAATTAGACAGAAGAACTCTTGGCCAGTTTATATTTGATGGCCAGCTTTTTATTTCCAAATTAATTAGGTTTAGTTAAAGTTGTGAAGACTAATTTGATATTATTTAATATGATAAGCATTTGGCAAGGTATAGGAATCTATGAATGATGCAATATTTGTTATAATTAATGCCTACACCACAGGAGATGGATAAACAATTTTTTTAACGTGTGTAAAAATCATCGAAATCTTAAAATCAAGGTTGACATGATTTTTTTATCTGCACTTAACTGTTTTAGATACATTATAATTGTAATTTTTTGACGGGCGTATCATGCTGTGGCGTGGCACTTTATTTTTAATGCAGAAATAAAAAAAAATCTTTGTGGGCAATGCCTGTGGACAATATTTAAAAAAAAAAAATCAATTGAATATTGGTGTCTTCTCCAACTTTTAAAGAAAATACAGGGAAATGCCCATCTTCATGATGTCACAATTTCCATTTAAAAACACAGCGGAGAAAAATGATGTGTATGATTTTTCTGCCTGTAATTTCAATGTTTCAGAAAGCATTAGTTTGCGTATTTTACACAAGTTCCATTTTTTAGAAAATCACTGGGTAAGATCTGTATAATAACCATACCTTGTCCTTTTATCACTCTCTATATCTTACATATTACATGTCTTGATTGTAGTGAAGAAGGAGCCATTTTGGAATTTTGATGCTGAAGAAGGAAACCAACAACTGTTGATAGTGAAGGTAAATATTTTATTTTAGCTCTTTTCAATGAAGTTGGAGGTAGCTTAGGCCAAAATAAAAAAATAATCTTGCTTCCTGTCACCCGACCTATCCTACATTTTACCCTCTGACCCTAAAAGTATTTATTAGGGCCCCGCAAGGATTTGCAGATGCCCTATATGATTGCCCAATCAAGTTCAAATTTGGTATGGTAGTTCAGTAGGCAGAAATACATATTTTAATGCTAAAGAATTGCGAACGATAGTATTGTTCTTCCGCCTACCGGGGAGGAGACATATGTTTATTGACAAAAGACGATAAAAATGCTTATTTTACACCAATATAAAAGCAATATACAGCTGAAACATTAAATTTTATTGAAATATTTACGTTTCATTTATTTGCCTTAAACATAAGAAAAGATTTAAGGAACATTTAATAATGTATTATGTAATAAGGACTATTTCAGAATACGGTGATGCTTGAAACTCTGATTTCAATGAAAAATATCGTCTATCCCCCTTTTTTCAAGAGCTTGAATAATGGATAATTTAACTGTTAATCACTGGTATTAAGACTATTAATCAATTACCATTGAATAGTTCTTTGTATTAAACAAAGATTTTATTGCCAAATTGCTATTCACATTGAATTAGTTGTTTCCAAAATGTAGGCAGGAATCGAGAGTTAGAGTGCATGTTTCTTTGGTTCTCTATGTCTTCTGGTTTAGAGCTGGGGTGGTGGGGTGGATTCCTTAACTATGCATAAGAATGAAAGGGCGACTTTTTAAGGTTGCTCAATCAAGTTCAAATTTGGTATGGTAGTTCAGTAGGCAGAAATACATATTTTGATGCTAAGTTTGGTTCTCTATGTTCCCTGGTTTGGAGCTGTGGTGGTGGGGTAGATCCTTAACTTTATATAAGAATGCATTGGCAAAGATAGATAACTGCTGAAGATGTTCCCATTCAGTAAACTGAACGCTGCTCGGAGTCCCTTGGGATTAATTAGCTTTCCTCCTGAAGAAAAAATCCAGAGCATTATCTTTATCTGTCACATTGAGATTAATTATCACCTCTGTCTGCAAATGAAGTTTGTTTTGAAGTTAAATCAATTTGGAATGCTATGAACACTCTGAAATGTGGATTTAAATATAATTTTTTATGATTTATTTTTGTTTTATAGTTATAATTTCATTGAATTCTAACAAAAAAAAAGAAATAGATTAAAGAAGATTTTTTGATTTACTTTTTTTTCACTTTCTTCACTTATTTTAAATATATTAATTCAAGAATACATGTATAATTAATTTTAAATGTAGTTGAATAAAAAAAAACCATTCTATCATTAACACTGAAAAAGTTCTTATCGTAAAGAATGACTGCACTTAAGCTATGAGAGTTGGAACCTTTTTGTCTACCCATTTTAAGCTTAACATTACAATATATCAATAAATTAATCTATGATTAATGTGCAAGCACATGCTTGTGATATTTATTTCTAGAATTTTTTGTTATACATATTTCTATAATTACAGAAAATGTAATTGAAAAGAACATGTAAAAGCCTTAAATTCCGGAAATTTGAACGGGACCACTTTCGAATCTAAGGTATCCGCAAATAGGCGGAGTCATTTAAACCGCATGTTTGTGGAATGTAATCATTAGCACATATGCTATTTTTTCGCACTGCGAATTTCAATAGAGAAGAGAGAGATCTTGTTGGTTTTATGGTGCACAATTATGAAATGATTCTGATGATAAGGGATGGGGTAGATATCTCGCTCTACAGACCATAATACATAGGCGACATAAGCCTATAGATACACGTACTAACTATTGACACTGTCAATACCAGATTTCTGTTCAAACACCCCTAATGTAAATCATAAAGTTAATTAAGAGACATATTATCTTCAAACCCTATTAAAAATTTGCGCAAAAATATCCCATAGTTTGAAGTACAATAGATACTATCACAACAGAGACTTACACATAATGAAATGTTCAATGAAAGAATAAGCGTATCGAACAGCAGAATGTCACGTGATTAAGGTGATTATCATATCAATCGTTGATGCACGGTGACCGGTTAATTTAGTAGTTATCTCGACCCTAGTTTGGGGATATTTTTTTTTAAGTTAGATATGAGCCGCAACTTGACCCACATTGTCCTTTGGGTATGTATAAGTTTAAGTTAAAATACACATTCTGTGCAAATAAGAAAAATGGACAAATTGCGGCTTGATGTAAACAAAGTCGTCGAAAACTGGTATGCATATGAATAACAATAGAAATGAGACAAAACTACTAGACCCCCGTCTCAAGAGCTGGTGTCGCTGGTCATTGTTTAATACTTTATGTTATATAATATACCAAAACCTGCTCTTAAGATATTGTTTAATACCTATGAAACATAAATTGAATGAATTTTGGAATTTTATTTTGCGCAAAACACCGGGTTCCAACTCTCATAGCTTAAGTGCAGTCATTCTTTAGAAGAAAATGATGAGAAAGGTACAATAAATCCCTTGGGATTAATTATCTAGCCTGTTGCCGAAAATTAAGTAGGCTTTTCTTTATCTGTCACTTTAAGATTAATGAAAACCTTTGTCTGCAACTGCTGTTTGTTTGAAGTTAAGGTCAAGCCTTCATGATTTTTGCATTCATTGAAGGCTGGGATTTATCAGTTTGGTTTTTATGTATCCATTTTCTGTTTTCATCCAATTGATATTTATTTGTCTTCATTGCACCTGTGCTGTTTTTATCCGACTGATATATTTTTTTTTACACCTTGATTACACTGATGCATTATCTTTTCCCATGTACTTTTAAAATGTCTTTGTGATCTACAAACTTAAAGATTGTGTCCAAGAAGGTTATTGGGAATATTGACTCTATAGTTCAGAAAATTTCAATCAAAAGATACTGTAAACCAACTTTTATTCGTGACAACTTTATTTTGCGATTTACTTGGAGAGAAGTTGTTCGCAATAATTTTCGCATCCAAGAATTTTTTTTGAGCTATTTTAATATAAAAAGATACTTTAAGGAACCGTTCATGGCGAGAAATATTCGCGATGACAAGGTTCTCGCAAACCTCGCGAAAATTTCTTGCACACGAATAAAAGTTGGTTTCAGTAGGTCACTGCAGCTTTGACCTATTAATGGTATTTTATAATTACAATATATTTAGTCTTGACAGACTGAATATTATTGAACTTTGTCAGTTGATGCATTTTGGGTCTTACATGTTTGCATACTAATAGAGTTAGAGGTTTCGTATAGAAGTGATAGATTGTACAATTTATAAGAATAGCGATTCAAGGCCCTTGGGCCTCTTGTCTGGATTAGTGACTAGTTTGAAGTTATTGAATAACTTTCTTCCCAAATAATTGCAAGTCCTATCAGATCAAAATTGCATAACCGGTTCACGGTAGCCTAGTGGTAGAGCGTTCGCTTCCTGATCGGGAGGCCCGGGTTCGATTCTCGTTCTCGGCGCCGCGTCAAACCTAAGACGTAAAAATAGGTAGCGACTGTTCCTTCGCCAAGCGCTCGGCATCAGAAGTGAAAGTCACGGGTCTTTCGGATATGACCTTAAAAACGTAGGTCCCGTGTCTCGGTAGGCGCTGGCACGATAAAGAACCCTCACTGCTCAATGGCCCTGAGTGCCGAGTATAGGTCTAAATTTGAAGCCCTTCACCGGCATACGGTGACGTCTCCATATGAGTGAAAAATTCTCGAGAGGGACGTTAAACAATATACAATCAATCAATCAATCAAAATTGCATAAATGTTGCATCTTGGGATGTGCATTACTAGATTATTATTTTAACATGTGAGATATGCCACTTTGCTTTACTTCAATAAAACATTCATTGAGAAGAGCTCTGTAATCACTGTCTTACATTAAATCTTAAAAAAAAGTATTTACAAAAAATGTTCTACAGTAGAAAATGCAGATCATGCATTTATCTCTTGGGAATAATGAGTGCACAAGCATCCATCATCATTATCATCTTCCTCCACCCTTGTCTGTCCTGGACTTACCTTGTCAACGATCCCCAAGTCTGGTGTATTACCTTCATCTCACCTTCAACTGTCCTTCGCCATGATGTTCTAGGCCTTCCCCTCTTTCCTCTGCCCTCTGGTGTCCAATGCAGTGTTGTTTTAGTTGTTAATACTACCCAGGTAAGTAAAGTTTTCTGACTGGCGTTGTTCCTCCCCCATTGATCTTAACAGGGACAGGCAATTCCACATTAAGTGTCATTGTCTCTGTTTTCTTTGTTCTGATGTGCAGTCACACTTGCTGTCCATATGTTTGCAACCTGTTGGTCTTCTCTTGGAAATGCTTGTGTGTATGAGACATGTATGAGTCCAAATCCTCTAGTGTTGAAAACAGGCCCAAGTGGATCCCCCGTTTTCTGTTGTCTTGTTGCACAAGCATCCAGTTAAAGATTGATTAACAAGTTCATTGCTGGAAGGCGTGCTGTCATATCTGTAGAGCATCTCTGATCAAGCAGCTCTTATCTGCAAGAGCTGTTGGTCAGTTTTTATCACATATTTTCCCTTTTATCCCGTTGATATAGCTCATGTGATATCGTTTTCGTATCAACACTATGTATCTCTACGCCGCGTGACGTGATGTAAATAAACAAATACATGTGTATGATAGAGAGAATGACTTAATTTGTCAAATTTCACTTTATTTGATGTATTTTAACAGGATTTCATTCCTGAACTAAAAAAATAAGCGCTGAAATATTTTCTTTCTTTTATATTTGTACGAACTATTTCATACAGCGTAATTTTATTTATTACGTTATTTGGTCAGAGGTAACCGAAAAGGAACTTTGATAACGACAAAATACACATTTATAGTGAACAAAAATATGTGATAAAAAGAATCTCCCATGGTTTGTGATTTGATATGATTTTTATCCAACTCGTTGTGTGTTTTCTATCCCCTCGCCAAGGCTCGGGGATAGAAAACACACAACTCGTTGGATAAAAATCATATCAAACCACAAACCATGGGAGATCCTATATATAGCATATGTCATTTGAAAAAAAAATATGCATGAAACAAAAGTTAAAGACCTTAATTAAAATTGTTGTAATTGAGAGAATCAATTTTATCTTTCTGAAATTTTTTACCTAACATGTATTTATTTACCCTCATTGAGAACAGGGAGAAGACTAATGGAAGGTCTCTCACTAAATCTTATTTTTCTTATACATAGCTGTTGGTAGCAAATTGAAAGTGAAAATGTTTTGATTTTGTCCCAAATTTGATGCACGTTAGAAAACATTTTATCAAAGTGTGTTGTAACAGAGCTCATTACACACTCTAGTTTGCACTACAGCTATAAATATTTGATTAGAGAAAAAATAACGTCACGTTCACAGATAAATGGGCACCAATTCAAGGTTCCAAGTCATAAATACAATATTTCCAACTAAAACTAAGTATTTTCGATTTTAAAAATTAAAAGAGTCAAGAGTTTTTATTGACCCTTGCTCTTTGACCCAGTTTTCAAAGTTAATGTTTATGTGTTAAACTTTTTTATTCCTACATTAAATATAATCAAATCAGTGCCCTGTGGAGCAGTGAAACTGATTTCTTTGTCATTTTTGCAGAAGGAAAGGGAAGATTTTGAACCCCATTCAAATATTCAGAATGATTCTGAAAAATTACGGAACTATTGTTCAGATGAAGATCAAACTGGAAATTCAGAAAGACACATCAGCACTCATGTAAGTAAAAATCCATTAAAGTGTAACAGTTGGAAAGATTCAACTAGTTCAGATCAATCACAGAGACAAATAAGTTCTCAAACCAGGGAGAAAAGTTTTATGTGTGAATTTTGTGGGAAGGCATTGTCTGTATCAGATGACTTTGCTATCTACATGACAACACAAACTGGTAATGTATCTTATTGTTGTAATGCATGTGAAAAAACTCGGAACCAATCAGGTGCCTTGCAGAGAAATACGAGGATGCAAACAGATAATACACTTGATAAATATGACGTAATTCAGAACTCATTCGGTCAGTCGCAACACTTGCAGACACACATGAATACACTCACAGCTGAAAAGCCTTATAAATGTGAAGTGTGTGAGAAGACATTCAGTTGGCCAGGAAATCTCCAGACACACATGAGGACACATACTGGGGAAAAACCTTACAAATGTGATGTGTGTGGGAAGGCTTTTAACCAGTCGCAGACCTTAAAGAGTCACATGAGTACACACAGAGCTGAAAAGCCTTATAAATGTGAAGTGTGTGAGAAGGCATTCAGTTGGCCAGGGAATCTACAGAATCACATGAAGACACATACTGGGGAAAAACATTACAAATGTGATGTGTGTGGGAAGGCTTTTAACCAGTCGCAGACCTTAAAGAGTCACTTAAGGACACATACTAGTGAAAAACCTTACAAATGTGATGTGTGTGGGAAAGCTTTCAAGCAGTCACCGAACTTACGGAGTCACATGAGGACACATACTGTTGAAAACATTTACAAATGTAATGTTTGTGAAAGGAGTTTTTCTGGAGCACAAGCCTTACAGGGCCATATGATGATACATACAGGTGAAAAACCTCACAAATGTGTCATATGTGAAAAAGCATTCAGAAGATCTAATACCTTAAAATTACACATGAGGACACATACAGGTGAAAAACCGTATAAATGTGATATGTGTGGGAAGGCATTCATAGGTTCAATTGACTTACAGATTCACATGAGGACACATACAGGTGAAAAACCATATACATGTGATGTGTGTGGGAAGGCATTCACTCGTTCAAGTAACTTACAGAGTCACAGGAGGATACATTCAGATGATAAACCTTATAAATGTGATGTTTGCCAGAAGGCATTTAACCATTTAGGTAATTTACAGACACACATGAGGATACATACAGGAGTTAAACCTTATAAATGTGATTTGTGTGGAAAGGAATTCAAACAATCAGGTGAATTACAGAAACACATGAGGACACATACAGTTGATAAACCTTATAAATGTGATGTTTGCCAGAAAGCATTTAAACATTCAAGTCATTTACTGAATCACATGAGGATACATACAGGTGATAAACTTTATAAATGTAATGTGTGTGAGAAGACATTCACTCAGTCGAACATCTTACATAGACACATGAGGACACATACTGGTGATAAACCTTATAAATGTGATGTATGTGGAAAGGCATTTAACCGTTCAAGTACCAAAAATAGACACATGAGGATACATACCGGTGAAAAAACTTATGAATGTGGTGTATGTGGACAGGCATTTGGTAGATTAGATACCTTACAAAAACACATCAGGATTCATATTGGTAATAACATATTTACAAAGTGTATAGAAGATGGTATAGCCAGTCAAAATGACATGTAAATGAACATCAGTGATATTCCTATTAGTGTGAACCGTCTCCAAATCAGATATATCAAAGAAGAAAATAAAGTGACAAATAACAACTCGTTAAAAAATCCTTAATAAAAATCCAATTTATTTTTGACATTATCTTTATACCCAGTAAGTAGATTTTGACCTGTATTGCCTACCGGCTAAACAAATAATGGGTTAAAATCCGAGTTAGCTATAAATTAAGTCTTCCGGTGGAATCACACCGGAGCTTTCGAAAATATTACCTTTCCTAGCAAATTTCATTTAAGGAATTAAAATTTTCCTATTCAAGGACAATTCTTAAGAAAACTATGTAATATTGAGGACTGTGTCGTCTGATTTAAAGTTTTTGCTGTGCCCCCGGCATTCGCGTCGGTGTCCCAGGTTTAAATTGTAGGAGCAAATCAATTCCCAAGTAACTCTAAGACCTGCCCAGACCAAACTTTCATTGAATGATGCTGGGTCTATGGATGGGCACTGCTTAACTCTTTCCCCCTGTTGCCACCATTTGACGCATTTTCGATTTCCCTAGAGTGTTTATCTGGCTGCCCCCTGAAGCCATTTTGACTGACTTGAAATGACTGACCATTACATTTAGAACATGCTAATTAAGTACCTAAACATCATCAAAGTGGCACATATTAGATATCAATGTTTGGGGAATGGATTGAACTTTAGTATTGTCATATAATTTTTTAAGAAAAATTAATCTACAATTAACAATATATAGGCGAAACCACGTAAAATGAATTTTCACAGCTATTCTTCATATTATCCTTTCTATGAAAGAAATTTTCTATAAAATATACATGTAAACTTAAAATATAATACCAAACTAATTAAAAGGCTCATTATTTTTTGTTAAATTAATATTAATTAAGATAGGTAATTATCTTAGACTTGAGCTAACTAAACTTCACAATCATGTTCAAGCATGCAGGCATGTTTATAAATATTTTATTTATTAAGTTGACAACTTTTTGCAAAAGTCTTGGGGAAAATAAATTAATACATGTTTTTATCTAAATTAATGCCCAGATAAAAAAAAGGCTAAAAGTAGATTATTTAGTACTCATAAGACACATGGGAAATCTGTGGCCGCCATTGTTGTTCTTGTTAAAGATTCTATGATCTTCCTCCAATTTTCATTGTAAAATTTTATTTTGCATTTAATATGTTACATAAAATGCAATATTAAGGCTGAATTTTCCTTATGACAAGGCCCAATTTCTTCTTGTAACCAAATTGGGTGCCATTGTTTTCACACAGGTAAATCTCAAGTGAATTCACTAATCATTGTAACATTACCTAATGTGTAATACACATGATTGGCTATCATTTAGAGCTGAATTTACCTAGAAACAGGGGATATCACAGAGCTAATTTAGGGTTGTTGTGTGAATGCGTCAAATGGTGGCATCAGGGAAATGGGGCATAGCGTCAAATGGTGGCATCAGGGGGAAAAGGAGGTAATGCATTAAGGGGAAAAGAGTTAACTAAACTTGCTGTGGATGCTGGATCTGACCAACATTTTCCAGCTGAGCGACCAGGTTAATATTTTTAGAGCAGTTCCATTTTCAAGTAACTATAAGCCTTAGCCATACCGAAATTGCATGATTGATCAGCATTTATGGATGGACACTGCTAGCTTTGCTGTGGATGCTGATTTTGGCCTACATTTTTAGATGGGTAACCCAAGTAATGTTTTTTGGAGTAGTTCTTTAATTTTATGGCCTGTTATGATTAAAACTGCATGAATGATGCATCTATGGATATTCTGTTGAGACTTGCTTTGGATTCTAGATCTGATATACATTTTTAGGTTACCTGAGTTAATTCAGGTGACCTATTGCTATCTGTTTCCGTCTGTCATCGTGCGGTGTGCGTCGTGTGTTAACATTTGACCATTTTCAGCTTCTTTTCTGCAACCGCTCAACCAATTTCAACGAAATTTGGCTTATAGCATCTATTGGTGAAGGAGAACAAAAATTGTGAATTTCATGGTCCCTGCCCCCCTGGTGCCTGAGGGATGGGGCCAAAACTACTAAAATTAATGCGATCTTTAAAAATCTTCTGTATTCCTGGACATCAAGCAGTGGAACTGTTGGCATGATTGTAATGAGCATTGAGTCTTTTACCTAAATTGTGAAATTCATGGCCCCAGGGTCAGGGGTTCTAGTACTAGGGTGGGGCTATATAGATTATAAAGTGAAAATGCGTTATTTCTTTGAAAATCTTCTTCTCTGCTCCTGGGTATTAAAAAAAAACAACTAAGTACATAATTATGATATCTTTCATAATTGTTAATTTTATGGCTCCAGGGTCAGGGATTGTGGTATTAGGGTGTGGCTCTATTGATTATATAGTGAAAATGCATTAATTCTTTGGAAATATTCTCTGCTTCTGGGTTTTAAATGAACAAACTAGGTACATAGTTATGATAAGCAAGAGTACCTCTTCTAAAATTGTGAATTTTATGGCCCAGGGTCAGGGGTTCTGGTGTTAGGGCGGGGTTCTATTGATTATATAGTGAAAATGCATCAATTCTTTGGAACTCTTCTTCTCTGCTTCTGGGAATAAAAAAAAAAAAACAACCACTAAGTACATAGTTATGATGAGCAGGAGTGTCTCTTCCAAAATTGTGAATTTTATGGCCCCAGGGATAGGGGTTGTGGTGTTAGGGTAAGGCTCTTTTGATTATATAGTGAAAATGCATTAATTCTTCAAAAATCATCTTCTCTGCTTCTGGGTATTAAATTTTTTTACTAAGTACATAGTTATGATGAGCAAGAGTGCCTCTTCCCAAATTATGAATTTTACGGCACCAGGGTCAGGGTTTTAGTGTAAGGGAGAGGCTCAATTGATTAAATAGTGAAAATGTGCATTTATTCTTTGAAAATCTTCTCTGCCTCTAAGTATTAAATTAACAAACTAAGTACATAGTTATGATGAGCAAGAGTGTCTCTTCCATTTTTTTGAATTTTATGGCCCCAGAGTCAGGGGTTTTAGTGTTAGAGTGGGACTCTTTAGATTATATAGTTGAAATACATTAATTCTTTGAAAATCTTTTCCTTTGCTCTTGGGTTTTATGCCAATGATCCAAGTATATATATTTATAATAAGAAGGGTGCATCTAGCAGAATGGTTTTTTATGCCCCCGTGTCAAGGGGTGGGGTACAATGTCTGAAAATAAATTAATGATTTGAAATCTGCTCTTTGGTATTAATCAACAATTTTATGATAAAATTTGAAATACCAGGTATGGGGCACCAGGGCCAGTGGTTCCTTTGTAGTGAGGTGCAAAACTGGTTATAAAGTGGAAGTGCATTTTCTCTTTGTTACTCTGATATACATTTGGGTAAATAGAGTAAGCATGCTTAGTTTATAATTATGATATAAGCAACCGCCTCTTTCAAAATTGTGAATTTCATGGCCTCTGGTTTAAAACACGAACCAAAGTTAATTGATTGAAAATTGTTAAACAATACTCAGGTGACCTATAAGGCCCGTGGGCCTCTTGTCTAAATGAGTGACCAGGTAATTTTTTTTGGAATATGTTAATCCCTTATGAACTCTAATGGCACTTTTACACAGATATTTGACGTCAATGTATTTTCTATCATATTACGACTTACGTATTTAATATCATTTAACACAAAAATTAATAAAAAATCTTATTTCATTTAAAAGTTATAAAAAACTTCAATTTTTTCGGCGGGTTTGATTGTCACATATTCAAGTACCAAAAATAGACACATGAGGATACATACAGGAGAGAAACCATATGGATGTGATGTTTGTGGAAAGACATTTAAATGTAGCAGATTAGATGTCTTACAAACACACATTAGGATTCATACAGCTGATAACATATAAACGAAGTATACCACTAAATGCATTTTTAATGTGTTTGCACAAATTTTGTTACCGTGCAAAATTGTGGAACGAGGCAACAAAATATATTTCAAAAGTGATTTCTAACTTACTTTTAAGTCTATTGAATTAACTTCAAACATTATTCTCACATAATTATTGATAGGACTTTGTTATACTCTTATAATATATATTTCCATTTCCAATTTTTTTCTATGATAAACACTACAATTGTATCTTGTTAATTTTTCTGTGATTCTGTGGCAAGTAAATACACTAAAGAAAAATTAATGTTTTGTTTAATTGTTTACTTACTAGTTAGATATGATATATCTTTTAACAAACAAAATAAATAAGGAATTATCTTTGGATCAAAATCAATTCACCAGTTCAACGCTGTCCACTATTACCGAGGCCTCTCAATACCAAGAACTCCACTTCTGTAAAGATGGAAAACAGCCTATCTTAACCGCGTGGAGAAATTGTCACATAGAGTTGCACGACATCATCTGATACAAACATCTCCCTCATTCATTACCACCCGACTTCTAAGCAACGCAACTTCCTCTGTTATTTTAACATCCATACAAATCTTTTTCCTGACCATGCTGACCAATCTCTATTTAATCAACTGAGCCATTGCATTCAGTATGGCGGCAGAGATGTGACCTATGGCCTATATCCGTGTTCGTGCTTCTGGCAACCTAAATTTAGGTCACAGATATAATTAGCGTTAACAAGATTTCTTTGATCACAATTTAAAATTCTTTTGTTGTTTATTTTATAAATGTTGATATTGGACTACAGTGACTAAATAATCAATAAATTTGTTTCGTTTTTTATGGGACTATTCTTTTTTTAAGTAAAATTGGACGTATAGTGTATTTCAAATCTATTAAATTAGACGGTATTTGGATTTACAATTGTTATTTCAAGTAAAAATGAAGTTATAAGGAAACACTGTTTAGTTAGGAGACTATGCCAGGGACATCAACAATAGTGGGGAACATGGGATTATTTTAGCATAACTGGCTTTTAAATCAATTATCTGAGTATATAAATCAACACCAAGATATTTAATTATAAAAGTTATTCAATTATGCAAGTAAATAACTTTTTTTCTTATTTCAACAAGGTTATAGTGTTCGTCTATACAAACATGTCATTGTAAGCGAGTGCTCACTGCTTCGCGATGATATTGCACATAACTTGTTTGGCTGTTGTTTTTCTTTCTTTCTGCTTAAAAAAATCCGTGGTTTATTAACCCCCTTCACCACAGTCACGCATTTTAACGCATTTACCATTTCCTATTTCTAACGCAAAATCACGCATTTACCGTTTCCCAGGCAATCACGCATTTTCACGCAATTTAAAAAGTTCAATCAATCCTTACTTTAATGCCTATTTCCTTCTATTCTATACTTGCAAAAATGTCATGAAAAAGAAAAGTTATCTTTGCATTAAAATATAGCGTCATAATATTATTTACACTTAACTTTAGAGAAACGTGTACTTCGCTATAAGGTGCTTGCGGGGAAATGGTAAATTTTTATTTCCATGACGTGAACATTTAGTGTATGTTGCATAACGGTACAGTAAGTTGTAAAGAGTTAATAATGAATCCGTCTCTTTGTTTTTCACTGTTTAAAACATTCACATGATTTAACAATTTATAAAGGTCAGAGTCAAAGTACAAAAGTACCTGTAAAATTCGTCCCCAGAGAAATATTGACAAAGCAAGGGATATTTTTATTTTGTAGAAGTACGTCATCAAAAAATGGTATAATGAGCTTCCTTTAAACTTCAAAACGAATATAAATTACAAAAAAATATGTACCATTAACCTGAGATCTTAAATACGTATTATGACTCTGTCTCGTATTTAAGGTACTCAATGTATAATGAAGGCATTTTGAACGAATTTAAATAATTTTAAACCAGTTAAAGGTACTTAAACAAAGATATGAAGTTAATTTTTTCTCTTTAATAGTATGAATTATATATATTTTAATAGGATTTCATACAAAAATTAATTAAAAATCTTATTTCATTTTAAAGTTATTAAAGGTTTAAATTTTTTGGCGGGTTTTATTGACACATCCTTGCACTTTCACAAATTTTAATTTTACTCTTAATACTTAGGAAAAGTGGCAATCTTGTTGTGTATAAATGAAAATATTAATACAATCTAGAAAACTCAGAGTAGACATGTTCGAAAGCAAAACAAACACACAATATATTGTCAGTCCATGCAGTTGTGGTGAGCAGACTTTGACATTTGAATGCACCCGGTGAAATTTAAACATCTACAAAAACAGAGCTTGTGCCTTGTTTACAAAATTGTGTACATAACACAAGTGTGATCGATTTGCACACATGACTTAGCTCGGAATGACAATGCTTGTGAAGGTGATTTGCTTTCAGACATTTCTACTTTGAATAAAATTATTTTTCTGGATTAAAATTTTATATTTCTCAATAATACACAACAAGATTGCCACTTTTCTGAAGGATGATTAAGAATAAAGTTAAAATATGTGAAAGTGCAAGGATGTGTCAATCAAACCCGCCAATAAATTTAAAGTTGAAATAACTTTTAAATGAAAAAAGATTGTATGCCCTGTCATGAATATGGCCGGGGCATATAGTGTTTGTCATATCCGTCCTTCCGTCACACTTTGTGTTTAGCTCTGTTCAAAGCTAAGTTTCAAAGAAACTATCCAAGACATTGTCATCAAACTTCATATGCTGATAGATATTGATGATATCAACATTTTTTGACCTTGACCTTTCTTTTGACCTTGATTTCACTTTCTTAAATTAGTGTTTTGCTCAGTTTAAAACATACCATTCAAGATGGTGTTATCAAACTTCACATGTTGATACCAACTTCCATGGATGATGCATCTTGGCATGAACACAACCAGACTTGCTTCGGATGCTGGATCTGACATACATTTTCCAGATAAGTGACCAGGTTAAAGATTTTGGAGCAAGTTCAATTCCAAGGAACTATAAGCCCTAACCAAACTAAACTTTCATGAATGATGCATCTTGGGATGAACACTACCAGACTTGCTTCGGATGCTGGATCTGACCTACATTTTCCAGATGACTGACCAGGTTAAAGTTTTTGGAGCAGGTCCATTACTAAGGAACTATAAGCCCTACTTGGACCAAACTTGCATGGATGATATATCTAGGGATGAACACTACCAGATTTGCTTCGGATGCTGGATCTGACCTATATTTTCATTCCTAAGTAACTATAAGCCCTACCTGAACCAAATTTGCATGGATGATGCATCTAGAGATGGACTCAACCAGACTTGCTTCAGATGCTGGAACTGACTTATATTTTTATTCCCAAGTAACTATAAGACCTACCTGAACCAAACTGATCAAATTTTATACACATACAAATTTTCATGTTCCTTTACTAATAATGTCCTCGGCGGGGCATTCATGTCCTATGCATATATTTCTAGTTTAGCCTTACAATAAATGTAATCAGAGAAGTGACCTATGGAGCATTAAAACTGATTTATTTCTATGTCATTTTGCAGAAGGAAAGGAGAGATTCTGAACCCCAATCAAATATTCAGAAAGACACTGAACAATTACAGAACTATTGTTCAGACGAGGATCAAACTGGAAATTTAGAAAGACACATCAACACACATGTAAGTAAAAAGCCATTAAAGTGTAACAGTTGGAAAGCTTCAACTAGTTCAGATCACTTACAGAGACAAATAAGTTGTCAAATCAGGGAGGAGAGTTTTGAGTGTGAATTTTGTGGGAAGGCATTATCTGTATTTAGTGACATTACTATCGACATGACAACAGAAACTGGTAATGTTTCTTATTGTTGTGCTGCATGTGAAAAAACTCTGAACGAATCAGGTGCCTTACATACAAATATGAGGACACACACAGATAAAACACTTAATAAATATGATGTATTTGAGAAGTCACTCTGTGAGCCACAACACGTGCAGACACACATGAGTACACACACTACTGAAAAGCCTTTTAAATGTGAAGTGTGTGAGAAGGCATTCAGTAGGTCAAACAATCTAAAGAGTCACATGAGGATACATACTTGTGAAAAACCGTACAAATGTGAAGTGTGTGGGAAGGCTTTCAATCAGTCACAGAACTTACAGAGTCACATGAGGACACATACAGGTGAAAAACCTTTCAAATGTGATGTATGTGGAAAGGCTTTCAACCAGTCACAGAACCTAAAAAGTCACGTGAGGACACACACTGGTGAAAAACCTTTCAAATGTGATGTGTGTGGGAAGTCATTTAACCTGTTACAACAATTACAGAATCACATAAGGACACATACTAGGGAAAAACCTTACAAATGTGATGTATGTGGGAAGGCTTTCATCCAGTTACAGCACTTAAAGAAACACATGAAGATACATACTGGGGAAAAACCTTATAAATGTGATGTGTGTGAAAGGAGGTTTTCTGTAGGAAAAGCCCTACAGGACCATATGTTAATACATACAGATGAAAAATCTAATAAATGTTATCAAACAATGGAGGAAAGTTTTAAGTGTGAATTTTGTGGGAAGGCATTATCTGTATCAGATGAATTTTGTAGCTACATGATGACACAAACTGGTAATGTATCTTATTGTTGTAATGCATGTGAAAAAACTCTGAACGAATCAGGTGCCTTACATACAAATATGAGGACACACACAGATAAAACACTTATTAACTATGATGTATTTGAGAAGTCACTCTGTGAGCCACAACACGTGCAGACACACATGAGTACACACACTTTTGAAATGCCTTTTAAATGTGAAGTGTGTGAGAAGGCATTCAGTAGGTCAAAAAATCTAAAGAGTCACATGAGGATACATACAGGTGAAAAACCTTACAAATGTGAAGTTTGTGGGAAGGCTTTCAAGCATTCACAGAACTTAAAAGTTCACATGAGGACACATACTGGTGAAAAACCTTTCAAATGTGATGTGTGTGGGAAGGCTTTCAACCAGTTACAACAATTAAAGAATCACATGAGGACACATACTGGGGAAAAACCTTACAAATGTGATGTATGTGGGAAGGCTTTCAATCAGGTACAGCACTTAAAGAATCACATGAAGACACATACTGGGGAAAAACCTTATAAATGTAATGTGTGTGAAAGGAGTTTTTCTGGAGCAAAAGCCCTACATGACCATATGATGATACATACAGGTGAAAAACCTTATAAATGTGATGTGTGTATGAAGGCATTCACTCATTCAAAGGGCTTAAAGACTCACACGAGGATTCATACAGGTGAAAAACCATATACATGCGATGTGTGTGGGAAGGCATTCACTCGTTCAAGTTACTTACAGAGTCACAAGAGGATTTTACATTCAGAGGATAAACCTTATAAATGTAATATGTGTGATAAGGCATTCACTTGTTCAAGAAACTTACAGAATCACATGAGGATCCATACAGGAGAAAAACCTTATAAATGTGATATGTGTGGGAAGGCTTTCAAACAATCAGGTGAATTACATCAACACATGAGGATACATACAGTTGATAAATCTTATAAATGTGATGTTTGCCAGAAGGCATTTAACCATTCAAGTAGTTTATTGAATCACATGAGGATACATACAGGTGATAAACATTATAAGTGTAATGTGTGTGAAAAGACATACAATCAGTCAAATGACTTACAGAGGCACATGAGGACACATACTGGTGAAAAACCTTATACATGTGATGTGTGTGGAAAGGCATTTTACCAATCAAGTACCAAAAATAGACACATGAGGATACATACCGGTGAAAAAACTTTTGAATGTGGTGTATGTGGACAGACATTCAGAAGATCAGATACCTTACAAAAACACATGAGGATTCATATAGGTAATAAAATAAAAACGAAGTTGGCATAGTCAGACAAAATGCCATGTAAATGAACATCAGTGATATACATATTAATGTGAGCTGTTTTCAAATCAGATTTATTAAAGAAGAAAGTGAAGAGACGAATAACACGATTTAACCAAACCTGTCAAAAAATCCTTAATAAAAATCTCAATTAATTTTGATATTATCCTTATAAACATTAACAACACTTTGACCTGTGTTGAATAGCAGCGTAGCAAAGTTATGACGCAAAATAAGAGTACAGAAAATCCCTTTTTTAGCTCACCTGAGCTGAAGGCTCTAGTGAGCTTAAATTTTGTTAATATAATATCCAGCGTCAGTCTGTCTGTCTGTCTGTAAACGTTTCACATTTTTGACTTCTTCTGAAGAGATAATTGGGAATTAATGAAAATGTGGTGGTATGTTTTTAAAATCTGCTTCTTAAGAACCACTGTGTCAGGAAAACTTAAACTCGTGTGTAACCATCCTCAGGTTGTGTAGATTTAAGTTTGTTCAAATCATGACCACCGGGGGTAGGGTGGGGCCATAAATTTTGCCGACCAAAGTTTTACATAGAAATAAATAGGAGAATTCTTTAAAAAATTTGTCATGATTAACAAAGCTGTAATTGATCATATTTATATGGAAGCATCCTCAGGTAGTCTAGATTCAAGTTTGTGCAAATCAGGAGGCATAGGGAGGGGCCACAATTGCAAACCAAAGTTTTCTTTAAGGAATAACTGTCTTATTTTTAGAATTCATGAAGTGATCAATGGATTGGCTTGTGTGATAATTTGCATAAAAGCCGAAGGCGTTTATGCATAAAATTATCACACAAGCCAATCCATTGATCATCTTCATGAATTCGAAAAATCTGACAGTTATTCCTTATATTTACATGCTTTGATTCCGCCAATCCACGTGCTCCAAGCCTGGTACTCTCTTGTAGTTGTCCTTCCCTGCACGTAGTTTTTTTTTTTTTGAAACCGCGCCAAAACATTTATGAGGAAATCAATTACATTTACAATTGGTAATGTAATAGTCATCCCAAACAGATCATTAACTGAAATATATAGGCAAAATTTTTAAAATCTTAATTTGTTTTGCTTTATTCATTTCTTTCTCTTTTTAAAAATAATTTTCATATCAATCACTTTAATCGTTTAAGGAGCTAAACACTTTTCTTTTACAATTTCAAATTATTTTTTAGCTCACCTCAAAGAAGTTGGGGGGAGCTTATGTGATACCCTCGGCGTCGGCGTCCCGGGTTAAGGTTAAGTTTTTTGGAGCAGTTTTCTTTTTAAGTACTTCTATGTCCTATATTGATTAGACATGCATGGAAGATGTTTCTAGTGTGTTTCATTGTACCAGTCAAAGTTTCAGATGCTGCAATTTCAGCAAAGAAATGACCAGGTTAATGTTTTTGGTGCAGGTTAACATTTTTATGCCCCCGTAAACGAAGTTTCTGGGGCATATAGTTTTTGTCGCGTCCGTCTGTCTGCCTCTCTGTCTGTTTGTCCCCAAAAACTTTAACCTTGCCCAAAACTTTTGATTTATTGGAGCTATGACTTTCTTATTTCATATGTGTATTCCTTGCTACAAGACCTTTCTTTGGGTACCACCAAATTTGACCTTTTGACCTTGGAGTTTGACCCAATTTTACTTGAAAATTTTAAAATTTTACTTTGGCCATATCTTTTGAACAGTAGACACCAGGACATTTATACTTTACATATGTAACGTTTGTTAAAATACCTTTTACTGAACAACCTTTACCCTTTGACCTTGACCTTTTAGATTTCCGTACTTGTGAAAAAAACTTTAACCTTGGCCATAAGTTTTGAACGGTAAGGGTTAGGGCTTTCATACTTCATATAGGTAATCCTTGTGAGAAGACCCTTCATTGGATACCAAGAACTTTGACCCTTTGACCTTTGAGATTGTCCTACTTGAAAAACGCAAACCTTGACCATAACTTTTAAAGAGTTAGGACTAGAGCTTTCATACTTTACATATTTGATGCTTATGACAAGACCTTTCATTTGATTACAACAACTTTGACCCTATGACCTTGGAGTTTGACCTTTTTTTCAGAAATTGAACGTTGACCATAACTTCTGAACGGTTAGGGCTAGGGCTTTCATGCTCTACATAAGTATTTTATGTGGCAAGACCTTTCATTTGATACTAGTTAAATTGACCTTTTAACCTTGACCTTGGAGATTTTTGTACTTATTAAAAGTTATAAAAACTTTAACATAAGCTTACTTTCAAATTGCAAAATTGTTTTCCAGTGAGAATACCCTACATTTAGTACAAATTAATTGAATTTGCATTTAAGAAAAGCTCAATCTCTGCTCTGTTGCCATACTGGGGCATCAGTGTTTTACAAACACACATCTTGTTGGTGCAGTTTTTGGTGTAGCTCTCATTTCCATGTAACTATTAAGCCCTATGTTGACCAAACTGACATGGATGATACATCTTAGGATGCATACTAAAAGCATTGCTTCGGATGCTGTATCTGACCTACATTTTCCGGTTGAGTGAACAGGTTGAAGTTTTCTGTGCAGGTTTCATTTCCAAGTAAATATGAGACATATAATGACCAATCTTGCATGGATGGTACATCTTAGGATGCATATTACAAGACCTGCTTCGGATGCTGAATCTGACCTACATTTTCCGGTTGGGTGAACAGGTTAAAATTTTTAGTGCAGGTTTCATTTCCAAGTTACAATGAACCCTATAACGACTTAACTTGCATGGATGGTACATCTAAGGATGCATACTATCAGACTTGCTTCAGATGCTGAATCTGACCTACATTTTCCAGTTGAGTGAACAGGGTAAAGTTTTTGGTGAAGGTTTCATTTCGAAGATTCTTTATCCCTATAATGACCAAACTTGCATGGATGGTACATCTTAGGATGTATTCTACTAGACTTGATTTGGATGCTGAATCTGACCTACTTTTATTCGGTTAAGTGAACAGGTTTAAGTTTTTGGTGCAGGTTTCATTTCCAAGTTACTATGAGACATATAATGACCAATCTTGCATGGATGGTACATCTTAGGATGCATATTACAAGACCTACTTCTGATGCTGAATCTGACCTACATTTTCCGGTTGAGTGAACAGGTTAAAATTTTTGGTGCAGGTTTCATTTCCAAGGTACTATGAACCCTATAACAACTAAACTTGCATGGATTGTTACATCTTAGGATGCATACTACCAGACTTGCTTCGGATGCTGAATCTGACCTGCATTTTCTGGACGAGTAAACAGGTTAGAGTTTATGGTGCAGGATTCATTTCCAAGTAACTTTGAGCCCTATAATGACCAAACTTGCACGGATGGTACATCTAAGGGTGCATTCTACTAGTCTGGCTTCGGATGCTGAATCTGACCTACATTTTCTGGATTAGTGGAAAGGTTAATTTGTTTATACAGGTTTCATTTGCAAGTAACTTTAAGCCCTATGCTGACCAAACTTGCATGAATGATACATCTTAGGATGCGCACAAATGGACTTGCCTCAGATGCTGAATTCGACACACATTTTCCAGATAATAGACCTCATAAAATTTATCTGTGCAAGTCTATCACCAAGAAATTATAAGGCTTATATAAACCAGTTGCACAAATGATGCATCAAGGGATGAAAAGTCTCAATCTTGCTTCGGATGCTTGATTTTAATTACATTTTTATGATGAAGAACTAGTTTTAAGTTTTTATAAAGGTCTATTCCAAAGTATCAAAATTGCATAAATTTTGCATTTTTGGATGCACACTTTTTGTTAATTAATTGTGTGATTTAATTTGCCGTACTTAAAGACAACATACGTTGAGGTGAGCTCTGTAATCTCTGATTACTTATGTTTTTACATATAATCATAAAAAAAAATAGCTTGACACACTACTTAAAACAATTTTTGCTAAATTTACAGATGGAAAAAGAAGTCTGGTCATCTAATTCAAAGATTCAAAGTGAGGCTGAAAAGTCAACCAGCAAAGCTTTTCAATGTGATTTCTGTTTAAAGAACTTCAGCCTGTCCAGTAGCTTAATCAGACATAAAAGAATACATACTGGAGACAAACCTTATAAGTGCGATGTGTGTGGGAAGGCATTCACCCAATCTTATACCCGTCATGAACACATGATGATACATACAGGTGATAAACCTTATAAATGTGAGGTGTGTGGGAAGGCATTCAACAAATTATGTAACTTATACTCCCACATGAGGACACATACAGGTGATAAATTTTATCAATGTGACATGTGTGGGAAAGCATTCAGTCAGTCACAACATTTA
>PRKT01000066.1:1110869-1154395 GCA_003671525.1 Saccostrea glomerata | reverse complement strand
TTGGAAAAAGCCATAGATGAAGAGCCATTTGCAGATATATAAAAGTTTGAAAGCCTATTCCAGATTACCTCTGGAAACAGAACAGAATGGTGAAAAACTCACAAATTTGATTCAACTGATAATTTCGCTTGAAGAGGCATAAAAAAGACACAAACAGGCGAGATACTTTAGTGTTGGATAGAAACAAATCTTGGCGCTTTTCAATGAAAAACTTTACAATTAAAAAAACTTGACAATTATGATATTTGTAGGAAGTCAATTAAAACAGAACTATACATTGAGTTTAAAAATTCATTTTTTATGTAATTGAGAAATCGAAAAAGATAGATACATCTGGAAATTGATATTACTTTAACAGTAAATTGTTCCATAAATCTTTTTAAGAGAAAAATGTCTGGTACAGATATGTACACATATTCCGTATATACCCGCCTATAAGTCGGTTTTTGGGAGTTAATCTTTGGTCTAAAACTCTCTGTCCGACTAAGGCGAGCTATTAAAAGTATGGTTTTATATGAGGTTAGTCCATCTGATATGCAAGCTTATTTAACACATCTGACTTATAGGCGGACCGACTTATAGGCAAGTATATACGGTAAGTAAAGTCCTTGTAAATTGAAGTAAGTTGATTTGGCAAGAGTCAGTGTACGAAATTCCCATCCGCCCGCACGCCCGAGACGTACCAAATCGGGAGCGGACGTATAAGTTTTACTCCGCATTGGCCCGCTTGGGCGCACTAATTTTACCCTATTCCCTCCAATTTTTTTTATTGCAGATTAATGTTTTGGTAAGGTAAAGACCAAATATTTCAACGTAAATACAAGCCATAATTCCACCAGACAACAAAAAATAAATTAAAACTAATCAATACATCTGTAAAGATATGTAAAAAACCACCATCGTTTTTTAATCCGAATTTCCTCTGTTTGCACTCATGAAACGATATTTTCTACTTCCCACTGGTATATTGAGCTTTTTTTTTAATTTACAGGATCAGAAAGATATCAAACACATTAACAAGTGTTAAATTAAAAGAATCTTTGTATAATGTTCATGTATATTCTAGACAAAGCTAAAGTGTACAAATTCATAATTCAACACTGACAAATATCATGAATATAAACTTTCACCCAAGGAAACATGCTAAGCTTTGGTTGTTTCAAGTAATTTTTTATTATATTTTGATTAAATCGAGGACAAACTTAGCTAAAATTATATCATATAACAATATTTTCACCTTTTAATAATTTTATGTACTGATCAATAACTTAGTAGAAATAATTATACATTCAAATTCTTTTTAAAATACAAGTTTAATCATATGTTGTGTTAAAAATCAAAAGTCTGTGTGAATATACCTATAATCGTTGATATATTATTAAACATTTAATTATCATGGCCTTAAATGTAAAAAAAAAATAAAATAGAAGAAAAAAACGACAGTACTTAATGTATTAATTTTCCTAACTTCATATTGAAAGTAATCAAGTGAAAAAAAAATTAATCTTAGTATTTACTGTGTAAGAAATTCAATTAGATTTAGGGGAAAAATGTACAAGTTTGAGTGTGTGTACCCTGAAGTGTATATTGAATTTAATTACGCGGGCTTGCTAATTTTCAGCAGGGCTGACAGACTTTTTGAGTAGTCAGCCCTGCTGGTCCACCTGAATTTTTTCCGAGTTTCGTACACTGCAAGAGTAGTCTGACATTAATCAATAATTCCTTTTATATTACAGTATTAATTAGCCAACGTTGGCCTTTGCTTACATAAATGTTGGGAAGTTGGTATTTCTAGATGAAAATCTTTGAAAATATCTTCAATAAGTCTTGGTAAAAAACAATGAACTCCTATGTTTGATGTAAATTTAATTCAAATATTGCAGAGAAATTGAAGATTGTCATTTATCCTGTTTATGAAATTTATTTTTTGATATGATTGTCCTTAATTACATGTTGATGAAATGAATCTTGAATGCTTTGATTAGTTGTTCATGTGTGTATTTATTATTCGTACATGTACGTATTTAGTATAGTATGCTTGATGCATAATACTAGTTTATTCATATACAATGCAAATTGTATCAATTTATAATTGTTTTCTGTATTGTTTTGATTTTTCAGTTAAAATCTGACTAATTAAAACATTGAATAGAGTTTTTTTTATTTTTTAAAACTCATTTAAAGAGAAGGGCTATTATACGAAAAATCAAGAAAATGAAAATTCAATTTTAATTGATTATGAAAAAATCTTTGACATTTAGTTACGCATTTATGCACAATTTTGTAAAATCTCCAGAAATGTTAAACTTTCTGATTCTCTCAATGAAAAAAATATTTACAAACAAGCGTTTAAACACAAATGTTTGGCTAACCTCAGTCAAATGCCTAACTGGGCTTTTCTGATCAAAATTTATCCGTATTAAACTTTTTTATACCCCCTGCAAACGAAGTTTAGGGGGGGGGGGTATATTGCAATCACCAAGTCCGTCTGCGTGTAAACGAGATTTTTTCCGCACCAATACTCAAAAACTCTTGGAAGGATTTGTCTGAAAATTTGTACAAATGTTATTAACCATATGAGCAGACTTTTGACAATTGAACGCACCCGGTGAAATCTAATCATCTACAAATACAGAGCTCGTGCCTTGCTTACAAAAACAAAAACTGTGTGATCGATTTGCACACATGACTTAGCTCGGAATGACAATGCTTGTGAAGGTGTTTTGCATTCTAGCATTTCTACTTTGAATAAAATTATTTTTCTGGATTAAAATATTAATATTTCTCATGAATACACAACAAGATTGCCACTTTTCTGAAGGATTGATTGATTGATTATATATTGTTTAACGTCCTTCTCCAGAATATTTCACTGATATGGAGACGTCACCATTGCCGGTGAAGGGCTGCAAATTTTGGCCAATGCTCGGCACTCAGGGCCTTTGAGCAGGGAGGGATTTTTATCGTGCCACACCTGCTGTAACACGGGGCCTCGGTTTTAACGGTCTCATCCGAAGGACTGCCCCATTTAATTGCCTTTTACGACAAGCAAGGGGTACTGAGGATCTATTCTGACCCGGATCCCCACGGGGCTTTTCTGAAGGATAAAGAATGAAGTTAAAATATGTGAAAGTGCAAGGATGTGTCAATTAAACCCGCACCAAATTCAATGTTAAAATAACTTTTCAATGAAATAAGAATTTTAGTTGATTTTTGTGTGTAATGCTATTAAAATGTTTAATGCGTAATATTATACAGAAAAAAAAATAAACTTCATTTCCGTGTCCAAGTTCCCTTAAAAACGCATTGCTAGATAAAGATAAAAGTGAAATAAACTAAATTCACAACACTGATTACATATAAGGAGGCAGTCATTTTGCACGTTTAAATTTTTGAAGTTATCTGCCCTTGATGGAAAAGAGAAATTGTTTTAATTTCTCTAACCATTTCTGCAGTACATAATTTATTTTTTTTTCATAGTTTGTTAAAGAGAGAGTTTATGCATATTTCCACCAAGAGATTTGTTTGAAATTGACTTTTTACAATATCTGATAAAATAAAACATGAGCTGTCCAAAGACTTTAATGTAAAATTCAAGGTGCAACTAATTTGACAATAATCAAAATTTTGTTAATTCCTTTGTTGGAGCTTTTTTATTTGATAACATCTTCAAATGCTACCATGATTAAAAACATTGTATCATTTATTTATTAAGTCCAATGTATGGTCGTAATACATTGAATATCTCAAGGTCGATAATGTTCATTTTATTGCAAAAAGAATGTGACCAAAATTTGTGTAAAAAAAAAACCTGAGCTTAAAAAGTGCGTTGAGCTGTATATATGTAGGTATACAGTCAGTCAAAACGCTATGGAAATGAATATCAATGAACTACCTGTTAATGTGAAGTCAGGTTCATCAAAGAAGAAATGTAGAGGTGGATAACACAATTTTAAATGGAGTTTTATGAAGAGACTTACTTTTACAGTTGGCGACTGACTTTTACAATTTAAACACAAACAAACTCCATATACTAAAATGTAAAAGTCAGCTGTCGAATATAAAAGTAAGTCTCTTCATAAAACTCCTTTATGAAGAGACTTACTCTTACATTTGACAGCTGACTTTTACATTTTAGTAATTTGAGTTTGACTATTTTTAAGTTGTAAAAGTCGGTCGTCGATTGTAAAAATAAATCTTTTCATAAAACTTCAATATTAAATAACATTTACCAAAAAAGATTTTTAAAAACTATGATGATGTTCTAAAGCATTGATAAAAGAGACAATTACGTCACGTTTTATTGATTCATAGTTAGCAAGAGGCCAAGTCATAAATAGTCTTTTTAACCAAATTGAGCAGTTTCCACTTTAAGAAATTCTCAGCGCAAAATCAAGAATTTGCCCTTGTTATTTGTAACCTTGAATCTGTATAACTTAATCTTTATTTGTTTAACTTTTTATCCTTACAATACATATAATCAGAACAGTGCCTTATGGAGCATTAAAACTGATGTTTTTGTCATTCTTGCAGAAGGAAAGGAGAGATCTCGAACCCCATTCAAATTTTCAGAAAGACACTGGACAATTACAGAACTATTGTTCAGATGAAGATCAAACTGGAAATTCAGAAAGGCACATCAACACACATGTAAGTAAAACGCCGTTAAAGTGTAGTTCAGATCACTTACAGAGACAAAAAAAGTTCTCAAACCAGGGAGGAAATTTTTAAGTGTGAATTTTGTGGGGAGGCATTGTCTTTATCAGATGACTTTGCTATCTACATGAGGAAACAAACTGGTAATGTATCTTATTGTTGTAATGCATGTGAAAAAACGTGGAACCAATCAGGTACCTTACAGAGAAATACGAGGACGCACACAAATAAAACACTTTATAAATGTGATGTATTTGAGAAGTCATTCAGTGAGAAACACATGAGTACACACACAACTGAAAAGCCTTATATATGTGAAGTGTGTGAGAAGGCATTCAGTTGGCCAGGAAATCTAAAGAGTCACATGAGGATACATACTGGTGAAAAACAATACAAATGTGATGTTTGTGGGAAGGAATTCAACCAGTTACGGCAATTACAGAATCACATTAGGACACAGACTGGTGAAAAACCTTACAAATGTGATGTGTGTGAAAGGAGTTTTTCTGGAGCAAAAGCCCTACATGACCATATGATCATACATACAGGTGAAAAACCTTATATATGTTCTATGTGTAGGAAGGCATTCACTCGTTCAAGTGACTTACAGACTCACATGAGGACACTCACAGGTGAAAAACCATATACATGTGAAGTGTGTGGGAAGGCATTCACTCGTTCAAGTGACTTACAGTGTCACAGGAGGATATTACAATTAGATGATAAACCTTATAAATGTAATATGTGTGGAAAGGCATTCACTCGTCCAGGTAACTTACAGAATCACATGAGGACACATACAGGTGATAAACCTTATGAATGTGATGTTTGCCAGAAGGCATTTAATCATTCAAGTAATTTATTGAATTTAATGGGGATACATACAGGTGATAGACTTTATAAATGTAATGTGTCTGAAAAGACATACACTCACCCAGCAGGCATTTCAACGTTGATTCAACGTTGAATCAACGTTGCACTTCAACGTTGAATCAACGTTGAATTTTGGTTGCATATGAAAGTTGAGGCAACGTTGAGACATAACGTTGTTTCAACGTCAATTTTCAACGTTGAATAAACGTTGAAAATGGGTTGAATTTTTGGTTGATTTATGGTTGATTTCTGGTTGCAAATGAAAGTTGAGGCAACGTTGAAGCTTCAACGTTGTTTCAACGTCAAATATCAACATTGAACAAAAGTGAACATTGGTTGAAATTAGGTTGAGATTTGGTTGAAATTTTTCGGATGTACAACGTTGATATTTGGTTGAAATCACGTTGAATTCATACTACATTTTGCTTTATATACAAATACATTTCAAATTCTAATAAAAAAATTTATTCAAGTTGCGTAATATTTATATAAGTTGTAATCAAGTATTATGATTGTGAGAGAATTAATTTTACATGTATTTTTAAGACAAACACAAATTCGGATTCAATCACTGAATCTCAAAAATCACTGCTTGACAAAATTTATATTCCTTGGGAAAAGTGGGTCACAATAATCACATCCAGGTCCTTCAAAGTACGCGTATGCCTTACACTTCTAAGTTCCACAAAGTGGCGGATCCATTGATTTTAATCACGCATAGAGTTAAGTCCCACGAATGAAAGAAATGAACAGGAGAATCCACCCTCTAAAGAAAAAGCCTATTGATAAAAGAAATAAAGATGTTAAAACCATTTGTTCGATAAAATGTACGTACACATGTAACACGTTATATCAAACGATAAAAATAAATATACATGAATGATTTAAAATATCAGACAAAGGAATATATTCCGGTACTTGGATTTAATTAAAATGATTAAAAGAATTAATGTTGACTTTATGTTAAAATTCGTTTGAGTAAGCTTATAAATAATTATTACCAAAGAAAAATGTTATAGACATACATATACAAAGTGTACTTACAAAATGTTGCATTCCTTTGTATAATTTTCACGAGAGAAGAATCTGATGCAATCAAGGCTGACTATACAATCAATTCCCTGCGTAACTGATTGATTGAACAGTACGGCGAACTACAATTAGTTAAATTGTATAATATATTAGTATACTACATGTAGCTTATATTTCATAACCAAATGAATATCAACAAAACACATAACACGAACCAAGGATGTGCATTTCACGCAGATTTCAAATATACTTATAAAACAAGAATTAAATGATGAACAGATACTAAAAAACTGATTCATGAAAAGGAAATAATACTTACTGAGCAGAAGTTGATATTCCAGCCTTAATCCTTGTGTATATAGCTTGAAAAACACATGAAATATGAACAGCAAAGAAACGCGCACATCTTGTTCATCAGTTGTTTTCAAATTTTGACCTAGATAAGCTGCAAACAGCTATACTCTGCCCAGCAAGAAAATTGCATAACAAGGTTATCCTGACACTGAAACTGACCAACTAAGCGAGAGGCACTCCTTATCTGATATCTCGAAGGTTTGTGGGGAGTGGGTCTTAAGTAATGCAACTTGACTGGGGTTAATTGTCAGTGTGAAAATTCTTATGTGTTTATTTGAATTTTTTAATATTTTGTTAAAAGAAAGATTATAGAATTAATACACACAAAAAACACAATCTAATAAAATAAGCTTTAAGACTTCTTAGATTCGCTCTGTATACGTATAATCTATGCAAGAGTATACGGCACGGATCCATATGAGTCTTATTTTAAGAACAATAATTCGGAATAATTAATTTTATTAATTCTATAGTAACATGGAATTACAGTGAGATGTTGGATAAAGATGTTTGATTATTTATTAAAAGCTTATATTTGACATATTTTATAAATATATGTCAAAAAAAAAATAGCATTCACAATTTATTGAAAAAAACCCAACCTTTTTTTGAAACATAATTATAATGAAGTGTTAAATATATATGCCATGCTTCATATAAACTCATATTTAAAATTTTATAATGGTACTAGCTATTGGCACAAATCTTTTGAGTAAATCAATTTATAATGCATGCGTTTCATTTATTAAGTATAATTATTATATTTATATAATTTTCTAACAATGCATACAGATTTGTGTATATTGCGAAAAATCGCATGGAGTAGAGTTAAATTAGACACCTTTATATTATGAACTTAAAACTAAAGTGCTCAATATTCGTTACCCCTTAATTTTTTCAACGTTAAATTTTCCTAACTTTCCTAAAGGTGAAAATATGTTGCATCTTGCACGTTGTTTCAACGTTGAAATCAAGTCAGTCAACTTTGCATTTTTAAACCTTGTTTTAACTCTACAATATCAGAAAATACTCAACGTTGAAACTATGTTGAATCTTCAACGTTGTTTCAACGTTGAAATATCGACGAACATTCAACGTTGAAAATATGTTGCAGCCTCAACGTTGTTTCAACGTTGAAATATCGACGAACATTCAACGTTGAAAATATGTTGCAGCTTCAACGTTATTTCAACGTTGAAATATCGACGAACATTCAACGTTGAAAATACGTTGCAGCCTTAACGTTGTTTCAACGTTGAAATATCGACGAACATTCAACGTTGAAAATATGTTGCAGCCTAAACGTTGTTTCAACGTTGAAAAAAGGTTGAGGATTCAACGTTGAAACCTCAACGTTGAAACAACGTTGAAATATAGTTGATCAACGTTGCAACCTATATTCCACCTCCTTTCAACGTTGAAACAACGTTGCGTGCCTGCTGGGCAGTCAAACATCTTACAATTCTGATAAACATTACAAACATTCTGAAAATATTGTATCTAGCGTCCGTCTGTCTGTCTGTACACTTTTCACATTTTTGACTTCTTCTCAAGAGATAATTGGGAATTAATGAAAATTTAGTGTTATGTTTTAAAAATCTTCTTCTTAAGAACCACTATGCCAGGAAAATTTAAACTCATGTGTAACCATCCTCAGGTAGTGTATATTTAAGTTTGTTCAAAGCATGACCACAGGGGTAGGGCGGGGCCACAGTGGCCGACCAAAGTTTTACATAGAAATATATAGGAGAATTCTTTTAAAAATCTTCTCATGAATAACAAAGCTGTAATTGATCATATTTATATGGAAGCATCCTCAGGTAGTGTAGATTCAAGTTTTTGCAAATCATGGCCCCCAGGGGTAGGGCGGGGCCACAATGGCCGACCAAAGTTTTACATAGATATATATAGGAAATTTCTTTAAAATTATCTTCTCAAGAATAACAAAACCATAGCTGGTCATGGATTTACTTTTGGATTTAAACTTTTCAATGATATACCAATTTCTACTTTTTTCCTACTCACAGTGCTCAGGTGAGCAATGTGGCCCATGGGCCTCTTGTATTTATTTAGTTAAAGTTGTAATACTTTTTTAAGTCGGCATTTCAAAATCACTAGTATTACATCTCGCTTAAAATTAAATACCCAATTTTAAGGACAAATCGCTACATTTGCGTCGCACTAAAAATCCACTTATTCGGTAATTTAACATTATTTTCAAAACTAAGGAATTGTTTTTAAGCATTATATTTAGAATAGATTTTTACTTCATTGTTTTAAAGTATAGAAAACAAGACACATCGGTTTTTACCGAAATACGTTTTTAATATATCGTATTATTCACCTGTATAGTGGGAAAAAGAGAAAGAAAAAAGGAAAGTAAAATTTTGTTTGCAATGGAATTCATTTAAGTCTTATTTCTTATTTTTCTTCATATAATCATTAAAAATCGTAGCTTAACACACTACTTATAAACAATTTTTGCTAAATTTACAGATGGAAAAAGAAGTCTGGTCATCCAATTCAAAGATTCAAAGTGAGGCTGAAGAGTCTACCAGCAAAGCTTTTCAATGTGATTTCTGTTTAAAGAACTTCAGCCTGTCCAGTAGCTTAATCAGACATAAAAGAATACATATTGGAGACAAACCTTATAATTGTGATGTTTGTGGGAAGGCATTCACCCATTCTTATACCCTTCATGAACACATGAGGATACATACAGGTGATAAACCTTATAAATGTGATGTTTGTGGTAATGCATTCAACAAATTATGTAACTTATACTGCCACATGAGGACACATACAGGTGATAAATTTTATCAATGTGACATGTGTGGGAAAGCATTCTGTCATTCACAACATTTATTGAAACTCATGAAAACACATGCATGTGATATACCTTATAAATGCAGTGTGTTTGAGAAAGTATTCACCGATTCTGGTTTCTTACAGAGACACATGAGGTTACATACAGGTGATAAACCTTATACATGTGATGTGTGTGGGAAGGCTTTCAACCAAGCACACAACTTACAGACACACATGAGGATACATACAAGTGATAAACCTTATAAATGTGAAGTGTGTGGGAAGGCATTCAGCCAGTCACCACACTTACAGACTCTCTTGAGAACACATACAGGTGATATACCTTATAAATGTAACATTTGTGAAAAGTTATTTAACCGGAAAGATAACTTACAAGTACACATGAGAATACATACAGGTGATGAACCTTACAAATGTGGTGTTTGTGAGAGATTATTCAAACATGCCACCAATTATAAAACACACATGAGGACACATACCGGAGATAAACCTTATTAATGTGATGTGTGTGGGAAGACATTCAGCCATTCATATACTTGTCAGACACACATGAGGACACACACAGATGATAAACCTTATAAATGTCATGTGTGTGGAAAAGCATTCAGCCGGTCATATACCTGTCATGAACATTTGAGGATACACACAGGTGATAAACTGAAAAATTGTGAAGTGTATGTGAAGGTCTTCAATAATTTAGTCAACTTTTACCGCCACACGGAGATACACACAGGTTATATATCATATCAATGTGATGTGTGCGGTAAGGCTTTCAACCAAGCACACAACTTACAAAAACACATGAGAACACATACAGGTGATAAACCATATAAATGTGATGTGTATGAAAAAGCATTCTGCCAGACAAATCACTTACAGACACACATGAGAACACATACATGTGATAAACCTTATCAATTTGATGTACATTCTGGTGATAAATCTTTTGAATGTGATGTTTGCGGGAAGGCATTCAACAATTCAGGGAACTTAGTGAAACACATGAGGACACATACAGGAGACAAACCTTATAAATGTGATGTGTGTGGGAAGGCATTCAGCCAGTCACAACACCTACAGAAGCACATGAGAACACATACGGGTGAAAAACCGTATAAATGTGAGGTTTGTGATAAGTTATTCTCCCGGAAAGATCACTTACAAGGACACATGAGAATACATACAGGTGATGAACCTTACAAATGTGATGTATGTGAGAGGGCCTTCAAATATACCACTGATTTAAAAAGACACAAGATGACACATTCCGGAAATAAACCTTATAAATGTGATTTCTGTCTAAGCGCATTTTGTAAAAAGTCAGATCTAGACAAACACAGGAAGAAACACACGTGTGATTAACCTGTTAAATCTGTGTAGAAAATCATTCAACCGATCTATATACAGAAATATAGAGACAAAAAACCTTAAAATTGTGATATGTTCGGAAAAGTATTCAATCAATTACTAGGACATATTACGTTTAGAATCTATAAACTGACATATAGAGGCGAGAAATCTAAGAATTGCGATATGTGTGGAAAAGCATTAAATCAATTACTAGTGCATACGTTAAAAACCTAGATACAAACATTTTAAGGCAAGAAACCTTAATACTATGATATGCGTGTTGAACAATATCCACAAATAGCATTTAAAGTAACCTACAGAAACTCTTGGTGACGCATTTCAAATGAATGCAAATGGGATGATGGTGGAAAGTCAGTTGAAAAGAGCCACACATCAAAGTATCATTGGCGGATACATAAAAGTTTAAAAGCTTATATATGTACCAGAGTATTTCTTGAAACAGAAAAGATTGATGAGAAACGCACAAATTAATTTCGATGAAAGACTTTTTCGCATATAAAGACACAAACAGACGAGAAACCTTAGCGTTTGATAGAAGCACATCGTGGCGCATTTCAATAAAAAGCTTTTCAGTTATGGTGTTTGCAATGACCTCCTGTTGTGATTGACATTTGATTTAAATATTGCGGAGAAATTGAAGATTTTCGTTAATCATGTTTATGAAAATTCTTTTAATATGATCGACCTTCAATACATTTTGATGAAATGAATCGTGAATGTTTTAATTAGTTGTATATGTGTGTATTTAGTGTATGTACATGCATGTATTTAGTCTATGCTTGATGCATAATACTAGTTAAATCTGACTTAATAAGCAAAATCCATGATTTAAAAAAGTCATATATAAAGAGAAATTATCATAAAATAATATTATATTCATAAATCATGCACCCCTCAAAACTGCACATGTTCATGCGATAGTCAATGCGATAGTCAATAAAATACATTCTTTGATATATATATACTAAGTAGACGCCAATCCTCAGTATCCATCTGTAGAACGTTTTAAGAATGCTCATATAAAAACAGAAAATCTTGTATTAAATAGACTGAATCAGTCATGTCCAATACGAAAAATCGTAATGTTACGAAATATCGTAATATTATTCTTATATTACTATTAAAATTACGGACACTCGTAATATAGCAAGTTGAGAGAGAATATATTACGAGTTTTTGTAATGCAAGACAAAATTAAGCATTGAAAGAAACTGAATGGTGTTTAGGGAAGTATGACGTCAGAAATACATTTTGCCCCTATGGTACTAGTATCACGTGGTCATTTTGGTCAGTTTCGAAAAGTATGAAAATGCAAGAAGAAAGTAATAATGGTAAGGGGTGAACGAACATTTTGTTTTATTATTCTTATATAAGAATTTTCCCAAGGATGGTAACAATTTTCCATAAAATTACAATGTATCTTCAAGCTTGTCACAGTGGTCTATAATCCCCGAATTCCCTATATTTTTCCCGGATTCTACCCTGAAAATCAGACCCTCATCTCAAATAACGAGATGTTACGAGAGATAAATTGTAAGACTCTCAATCTTTGGCTCAGAATCTGCTTGCACTTGGATCAAATGCACCAAAACAAAGAAAATCCACTAACCACACATATCCACGATATCATAATGATGAAACCAGAGACATATAATCTCTGATGAAACATAACAAAGAGGTTGTATCAGAAAAAAGGGAAGTAACTCTTAGAAGAGTTAGAAATTGCTTATATTACGCATTTTAGTAATATTACGATTTTTCGTATTGGACTGGACTGAATAGGCTGAAGGAAAAAGACTACTAGTGTGTAAAGAAAAACAAAAAGGTTTTGCAAGCATTGGGGAATCCAGGAATCTTGAAAAAAAGAGAAGGAGTTAAGAGCAGGTGCCCTCAACCACACAAAAAATTGATTTATTAATTAGAATCTTATTTATTTGTTAGACACAGAAGGAGGAGGAGGTCTTGGTCTCTTTTTAATATATGAGTGGCATGAGATGTATATTGAGATATTCAAATATGAATAGCTAAAACATAAGGAAAAATATTTCATGCATAGGAATTTACTACCGTATAATGAACCCTAATTAACCGCACTTACCTTTATAAGCGCCCCTAGGTCTTTTTCAATTGTCAGGAAATACGGCCTTTGTACAAAGTAGAATCATCTACAATCGTAGTAAAAATCTGATTTACATTCGAAGTGTTTCTCTGGGCATTTCAGATAGTTGTACACTAATAGAAATATTAAGATTGTTTTACATTTAATTTTTCTTTCACATTGCCATGATTCATTAGATACCAACTACCCCCCTCTCCAATGTTTTCCAAAGATAACCTTTTTATGCGCCCGGATCGATAGATCCCGGGCGTATATTGTTTTTGTCCTGTCTGTTCGTCTGTTTATTTGTTTGTCTGTTGTCAACATTAACCTTGGCCATAACTTTTAAACAATAAGAGACAGGGACTTCATATTTTGTATGCGTACTCCACTAACAAAGTTCTTTCAAATGACATCAAGGTCAATGACCTTGCGATCTTGTATGTGTCCTATATGCTAAAAATAGCGTTTTCCACTGTTTGTCATAAGTTTTTAACCATAGGAGATAAGGTCTTCATATTTGTATGCATACTCCACTAATAAAGCCCTTTTAGTTGACAACAAGGTCAATGATCTTGTGACCTTGACTGTGACCTATATGCTAAAAATAGCTTTTTACACATTTTGCCATAACTTTTGAACCATAGGAGATAGGATCTTCATATTTGGGATGCATACTCCACTGATTAAGTTCTTTCAAATGACACCATGGTCAATGACGTGACCTTGACTGTGACCTATATGCTAAAAATAGCTTACACTTTTTGCCATAACTTTTAAACCATCGGAGATAGAGACTTCATATTTAGGATGCATACTCCACTGATTAAGTTCTTTCAAATGACACCACGGTCAATAACCTTGTGACCTTGACTGTGACCAATATGCTAAAAATTTATTTTTGAACTTTTTTGCCGCCAGGCGCATAGTGTTTCACAAACACTTGTTTACCATAAAAAGAAATGTTCATTAAACCCCAATACTTTCTGTTTGTTAAAGAATCATGGGGAATAAGGCGAGTGAAATGCCCTCATGGATTTTGTCGCTCTGTTAGCATTTTGGAAATTTCATAGCCGTACGATTTACCAAACGTTTAAACTCTGTACAGCACTGTCCAAATGACGGTTAAACCTTGCCGTACATGCGATGCTTTTCATTTAATTTGTTCTATCATATATGTTTTCAGGTGTTGGGAGATGGTTTTACATTTCCTTTAACAGGTCTGGACAATTTCTAAATATGGATTTCAAGAACGATAACCGAAAGTTGCTATAAATGTACATCAAGTACACATAATTAATTTTCTGTCCAATCAGACAACAGCATTTTTACACACCCCAAAACATATTTCAAAGGAACAAAAAGATGAGAAAAAGCAAAAGTGCTTTTGTTTTTTTCCTCAAAAAGATTTTTTTACCAAAAAAATCTGTAGAAGTTAGATGAAAACTTTTGAAGAATAAGGTATTCCCAACATTTTTACCGTGTACAACCTTGACATTTTTATATCGGTAAAAAAAATATGCAATGCACAATACATATTTTCTAGAATGTAATCGTTTACAGAGGTAAAGATCGCACCAGCAAGTTTTTATCAATTTCAGATATAACATTTACCAGAATATATTATATGATTGTATATATAATTTTGCTTAGCTGTCCAATTTTCATCGATAATAAATATATTCCATGCGTATAGATCAACTCACACTGTAAATGTTTATCGTAAGGAGTATACAAATACAGTTTTGCATTTTCACGGGTTTCATGAGCACTGAATACTTAGCTATGCAGACTTTAAATGGGCATAAGGAATCCCGATATTATACATGAATGCGTTTTATCCCAATATCTTACCTCGCATATCAGACTACTAGTATTCTGTAATAAACACTTAAAAATAATAAAGACTGTTATCTTTTCGATAATATTTTTATACCAGGCTCTAAAAACTGAAAATGTACCGTACTTATATCAATTTTTTAACGTAAGTAAACTTTTGGGATTGTTAATTCCTAGAGACAGATTTTTTTCCCACTTAAAACGTATTCCAAGCTTTCAAGTCGTGTTTGTTCACGGTAGAATTGTCATAAATATTATATTATTCCCAAATGCACATAAAGTTTAGAAAAAGTTTGTTTTAAAAAAATCTTTTGAGCAAACAACTTTATTCTCTCATGGGTTTGTCTAAATGCTGTAATGTGATTGGTCAGAAGGATTGGTGCCTTGTTTATTCTGTGTATTAATAGCAAATTCCCGGTTATCGTTCTTGACTTCCTTATTTAGAAATCGTCCAGACCTGTTTAACCCTTTTTGCATACAGAACAGCCATATCGTTCTGGTCTACCAATAATGGTTAACGTTATAATCGTGTATTGTATTCTTCAACTGAATGCATTCAAAATGTTATACATGTATTATTATCTTTTAAACTTCTTTAGTACAGGAAATATATTCAATGAAGGTAAATAAATTCATTATCTTATTTTTTTATTTTGTTTTTTAGTGAAAAAATATATTTATCTATAAAAAAGGGGTCGGCGGGGGGGGGGGGGGGGGGGGGGGGNNGGGGGGGGGGGGGGGGGGGGGGGGGGGGGGGGTAGGCCTATGCAACGGTAGGTTAAATATCGAATTTAAAAATTCTTAGAAATTTCACTTTTTGTTAAATTTGATAGTAATTTATAATCATCTGCATACAGTAAAGATAAAACCTGAACTTAATGATTAAGAAATTGGTTTTTTTCAACCCAACAAAACGGTAACTCGCTCTAGTAACCGATTAAATGATAGAAATTAAATGTTAAAATTATGTTTTTTAGTTGTTTTTCATACAGGGTAAGGGAGGAAGTACTTATCATTATTCTCAAAAAGATGGTACGAAGACCCACTCTATTTAAAAAAAAGTTAGTCTTCCGACTTAAGTTTCGGAACTTATTCTTTAAATCTCTAAGTCCAATTGTGTGCTTGCTTTACATATAGAAGTGTTTGTTATTTATGGGTTATGTATATGCGTGTTGAAGCACACAGTTACATGTTGCGAGTGTTCGAATCACGATATGTATGGAATATACCTTTCAATATTTATACTTCTTAAAGCTGAACACGATTCGTAAAAGGAGTGTGTCCCCCATTTTCGTTTCCTATTCTTGCTACTCTGCAGACTCGTATATAAAGGGGAGGACTTCGTCACTGTTCAGTGTAATCAGTTTACTCCGATGTATACTGACGTATGCCATGAAGGACTTGGTAGCGAGAATATTAACGTATTAATTTGTCTGGGAAAGTAAGATACCAAATAAATTTACAATTTTAGTTGTAGAAGTTAGTGCAGTATACAAACAAAAATAACACACTGAAACTCATGTAACTGATATAAAATGTAAACAAATGTAATGCAAGATAACCAGCACGAACACGGGTCAACATTCCACCCAAATACCTGTGACAATAAAACAGTCAGGTGTAACGAATGCGACGAGTATACCCTAGTGTTCACATATCGTAGATAATGCTATCGAAAATTGCGTGTGCCTATTTTGGCGTTGTGTTCAGCTTTATTTAAGGACATTGGCAACGTTTCTGGCTTTCGCAACAGAATTTTTCAAGATTGTTTGAAAATATTTAATGGTACCAAACATGTTTAATTCAGGTCCTTTTAACCAATGAAGCCAGCGTTCCTTAGTAGATTTTTTCAATTAAATCAATGTTTGACAATTTTCAGTGCATTTCCTATTTTTAATGTTGATAAAATGGGCCTATATTATTTTCAACCATAAGTTTTCTCTAAAGCCAATTTTTTTAATAAGGTTTATGCATAAAAAAAAACATTGATGAAATCTCTTTTCCGTTGACATGCACATACTTTGGCTGAAAATGCAAAAATTGAAAGAAACCAAAGAAATACCAGCACTGTCCTTTTTTTTAAAGTTACTTCCCTTAACATCTTATTAAGGAATGAAGCTTATTCCAACTTATGTTATTCGATTTAACATAACTTGGGGCAGTTTACGCAGTTGATGCATCTTGGGTTTTTCGGAGAATGTTGACCTAAAAGTACAGGTCATGGTGATATTTTATGGCTATATTTAAGTATCTTAGGTATTTATTAGCTTAGAGTTATAAAACTTTGCCAGTTTATGCATTTTGTGATTTCCAAGAATGAAGACCAAAAAGTAGTCCTAATTGGCTAAGAATCATCAAACTTTGTCAGATGCATCTTCGCCAGCCAAGGGTTTCCGATCCGATACCTACTCTACAACCCTTGGCAGATTTAGTCCTATCAAACGGGAACTTTGATTACGCCGCCTATCGCCGTAATTGAGTTAAGTCCCTTGAACCTCTTTAATATTTGTCCAATGAAAATAGCTGTAACATACGTAGATCAATATGACGTTTGAAACAATATGGCGACCTCCATGTGGAATATATCCGAACAACTTCATACAGCTGTGGGCAGTGGGCACACCTCAAAAGTGGTAGAAAGTATCGTTCTTTGTGGATTTTTAGTGAAGAGTTTGACACTACTTTCTACTTGTTGCCGTATCAATTATTATCAATGAGCCGTGACATTTGATTGACTAAAATTGATGCATCTAAAATACGGAACACGGACTTGTGTGGTCCTTTCAATAATTCTTGAAAAAATATAAAATTAAAAGAAAAAATTCAAATTAATTAATCCCTTGTTTTTAAAGCATAGATCACGGCCTAACTTTCATCCATTGTAAATATTACTTTTATTTTGTGCATAAAACACGAACATATCTTAATTCAGCCGAAAATCGTCGATTAGTAAAAACCTTGCGAAGACTCGGACTTCGCAGCCAATCAAATTCGTTTGCGCGAGTTCTAAAATTTTCGGCCAAATCTGCCAAGGGTTGTAGAGTAGGTATCGGATCGGAAACCCTTGGCTAGCGAAGATGTGTCAGATGATGCAACCTGGATATAACCTGGATATACAAGGATATTATTTTCAGGTTTTTGAATATTCAGGAATTATCTTGAAATTTTAAGAGTACAGTTGCTGTTACTTATTCTTCGTACATTTTTTAATCATTCCGTAAGCTGCACCCTTTTAAGGACATACGCAACGTACCTTACCTACTGATAATTTTCAAAGATATTCCAAATTTAAACTTATAATATCATAACATGTTCTTAGACAAAAAATCAGCATGCGTTACCAGGGGTTTTGAAAAGATATCGAATTTTGAAAATTTTCGCATTATTTAAATAAAAATGTACAAAAATTATAAAACATGAATTCCAGACATTTTTTCATCAAAAATTGTTATAGAAGAGGTGTACAAATCCGTATAGAGAAATTAAAAATATTGCACACAAGTCCTTCATTTAGTGGAACTCTTCAACTCCAGGGAAGAACCCCAAAGAGTTCAAACTACGTTGCGTATGACCTTAATTCTACCCCATGGCGGGGCCCTTGCTGACTGGTCAGTTTTCTAGTTTTTATGGTTTAAGTTGTCCTAAAAAAGTCGTAAATTTCTGTCTCCAGATGTAGTGTTACAAAAGAATCTTGCTTTTTCAAATTTTTAACCCTACTAAATATTTTAAAATTTTAATGCTAAATATTTTAAAAGACAAATTTCCTCTAGTATATTTTTTATCTATGGTGAAAAATTTCAATTATCGACCGAGTAATGGAAACAGAAACACAGAGAATAAAAACTCCGCTCAGACACTGTGGGTATGGTATTTGTCACTCAATATCTCAGAAATAAGTCTAGAAACCTATTGATATGTCTGCTTTATAGTATGTAGGACATACTAAATAAGATATATACAAAATATGAAAAAAATTAAATGACAGGTATTTTTTCAGCTAAAGGTCCTTCATCCCCTTAATTTATCTCTTGGGAGTTGGTTAAAAAGAAATGGCTTCATAGTTGCTTGTGTTAATAAAGAGTTCTTGATGGTTAGTCCAGATAAAGATCTTCCAGTTGCTGAAATGTAATTAAAACAAATTTATGTTTAAGTGTATGATTAAGGCAGGATTCTTCTCATATTTCTAATATTTAAAAATTAATGAAATTTTCATAGAATCAAGAAGACAATACCAGTAAGTGATAGTATCAGTGAAATTAAATTTGACCGTTTTATATTAGAGGCAAGGTCAGGTCAAGGTCGTTGTCTTTTCCCTTGACTTTAAGAATAAGAAATAACTGTTACCAATCATGTGATACCTACTTCTATTTCAAAAGTTTTATGATTGTTCTCTTTGCATAAAAACATATTACTATAACAGGTCTATAGGAGGATATTACCAAATTTACATAAATAATTAAACTTAACTGGATATTGGCTAATCCGAATTTTCTCTGTTTTTCTTAAATTTTTAGGATATATTAGTTATTTCCATATGCTTCCTATATTTAACTTTTTCTTATTTTCACATATAATACAGTAGTCTTATAAATGTACAAAATGATACAAAAACAAAAAGTTTTGATCGTTTACTATGAGAGAAAAAATATTTTTTTGGATTTTTTTGCTCAAATCTTCACTTTGATAGGAAGCGTTTAAAAGCTTATAAAGTTCTAGTTTGTTTGCAAAATTATATTTATTTGATATACTTTGAAAGTTTAGTCCCTCATTATTAATCTAACTTACATTTGAAAATTTCTCCAAGACCTTGATTGTGTAAAAAATATAACTAAATTCATCGTTCTATTATAATTTTGAGAGGCAGAAAAGAAGATATTTTCATACGCCACCACTCCGCCAAAAATATAGTCCCTGTTAGTTTTCAACTGCAGTTTCCCATTTCTATTTAAAGTTGTACAATTGTGATAAGGAAAGAAAAAGATGGTCTTTTAATTTCCTTACACCTTCTATATATAAGACATATAAGCAAATATACTTTGAATGTTTCATCTAGTCAGAAACCAGAGAAGAATCCTACCTTAAAACTGAATTAGTACTCCAGTATTGTATAATACAATTAAAACTAATTATACATGTGTCATTGAAAAAAATATATATTTATTTTTTTATATATTTGCAACAAATTGCAGTCATGTCTCACTTAGAATTTTTTAGTCTGAAGAAATAAGAATTTATGTTTGATTTTTAGCTCACCTGAGTTGAACTCATGACCCCCCCCCCCCCCCCCGGGATAGGGCGGGGCCAAAATGGCCGACCAAAGTTTTACATTGAAATATATAGGAAAATTCTTTAAAAATCTTCTTCTCAAGAATGACAAAGCCATAATTCATCATATTTATATGTAAGCATGTTCAGGTAGTGTAGATTCAAATTTGTTCAAATCATGACCACAGGGGTAGGGCGGGGCCAGAATGGCTGACCAAAGTTTTACGTAGTAATATATAGGAAAATGCTTTTAAAATCTTCTTCTCAAGAATAACAAAGCCATAATTCATCATATTTATAATATATGGAAGCATGTTGAGGAAGTGTAGATTCATGTTTGTTCAAATCATGACCCCTCGGGGTAGAGCGGGGCCAAAATGGCCGACCAAAGTTTTACATAGGAAATATTTAGGAAAATTCTTGAAAAATCTTCTTTTCAAGAATGTCAAAGCCATAATTCATCATATTTATATGGAAGCATGTTCAGGTAGTGTAGATTCAAGTTTGTTCAAATCATAAACACCCGGGGTAGAGCGGGGCCAAAATGGCCGACCAAAGTTTTACATAGAAATATATAGAAAAAGTCTTTAAAATCTTCTCAAGAATGACAAAGCCATAATTGATTATATTTATATAGAAGCATACTCAAGTATTGTAGATCAAATTTGTTCAAATCATAACCTCCGGGTATAGGGCGGGCCAAAATGGCCGACGAAATTTTTAAAGAGATATATATAGGAAAATGCTTTAAAAATCATTTTCTAAAAAATAACAAATCCATGATTGGTCATGGGACTACTTTTGATATAAACTTTACAATAAAAAGCCATTTTCTACTTTTTTCCTACCCTTAGAGCTCGGGTTAGCGATGTGGTCCATGGGCCTCTTGTTTTTATTAATCTGTAGCATTTCTATTATTTTATAAAATATACAGTAAACAATTTAAGTTTAAGTAATCTGCAGATGGATATTTGTTATGCTCTAACACAACCAGTTAAGTGTCATTTTGTTTATCAAGCCTACCTGATTTTCTTGCATCTTAACCAATTTATTATTATTGAAAAATGTTTGACGGGCGTATCATGCTGTGACGGGGCACTGTATTTGCGTAATCAGATGCAGTCCAAAGATTATTTGTACTTCCGTAGCTATTAATAGCTACGTAGGTATTAAAACCTACCCAAAGTACATGTTTTACCTATTTTTTGCTTTACTTGATTTTTGTTGCCAAACGGCTGAACGGCGCAAAATGGCGAGTATCATATTTCTTGATACCGTCACGCTGATGATGGATATGACAAAAAATGACCAAAAAATGATAACTTCATAAATTAACAATTTTGCATAGAAATTATTGTAAAATTTAAGAATTATGAAGTAATCATATGTGGCCAAAATTTCATAGTATTCATCATTTGTGTTACTGTATCAAAATATATGGTATTCACCACGTTGTGGCCTTTGGTCTTTTGAATTGGTCACAAAATGTAGATACTGTACATTGTAATACAAAAAGTAGGTAAAAATAGCTACTTTGGGTAGGTTTAAATACCTACGTACCTATTTAAAGCCACGTAAGTAGAAATAGTCTTTAGACTGGACCTATTTTAGGGGCATATAAAGACACAAACAGGCAAGAAACCTTAATGTTGTATAGAAACACATTGTGACGCATTTCAATGAAAAACATTACAATTATGATGTTTGTGGGAAGTCAATTGAAACAAAGCCATACACAGAGTTTAAAGTTCATTTATATGTAATTTAGAAATTGAAATAAGAAATACATCAAGAATATGAGAATCATTTACCTGTGATTTGTTCCATAGATCTTATTTTTAAGAGAAAGCTCTCCGGTGCAGATATATAAACATATATGTAAAAGTCCCTGTAACCTACCGAAGGTTAAATGTTGAAAATATCAGATCTGATCAAAAACAGTCATCCAATTAAAAGCATGGACATAAAATGTCCTATTAATTATTTCAGAATGTGCGTCTAAATAAATAAGGTAGGATTCTTCTCACATTTCTTGTATTTAAAAATTTATGAAATTTTCACAGTATGAAGGGGCAATATCCCTAAGTAATGGTATCAATGAGATTAAATTTAACCGTTTAATATTAGAGGCAAGGACAGGTCAAATTCATTACCTTTTTCCGGGATATTAAGAATAAGAAATAACTGTTTCCAGTCATGCAATCTCAACTTGTATTTCAAAAGATTGAAGGTTTTTCTTTTTGCATGAAAAGATATAACCATAAAGGGCATATACCCGGTAAGATGATATTACCAAATTGACATAGATAGTTCAAATAAAATGTGCTCGATGTTTACGAAAACTGAAAAGTAAGTACCTGTCACAAATTTCTTTTGATATTCATGAAAATCAAAGGATCCCATCTTCAAAATGCATGATGTCTGTTTCAATCATTTGACAGTTTTAAACGTTGACGCAAATACTACAGACATAAGAAAATAATATAATTTACTTTTTAAGTTTTTTAATGACAGTTTAAAATTTGACGAGTAACTGGGGATCACAGATAATGCCTCTTTGAAAATTATTCGAATTTTTGTGCCTTTTGTGGCAGTTGGCAGTAAGCAGTAAGCTGTCTTATGCAATCTCTCACCAGAGGGCGCGCTCTGCTTGTGTTGGAGCGGAGCGTAGAAACGCCCTCTGGTGAGAGATTGTGTCGTATGTGGAATATTCCATACTAATTCAACATATTGAAACTAATGTAAGCCAATGAAGGAAACTTGTCTTTGTTTTCAAAGTTTATTAAACAAATCCAATTTACTACTTTTCCCTGATCGTTCTGAAATATGATCAGAAAAGACCAATGCACTTTTTATACAGCTGTCCAAAGGGTCCGTCCAAAATACATGTATAAAGAGTTTAAGACCGAACTCCAAACAAATAAATAAATAAACAAAAGTCTAAAAGAATGATTTCCAAAATTCCCTGGAATATGTAGTGGAAGCAGCAATTGAAAACAAGATGTGTCACTGTGATGATGTTTATTTATAACAGTTGCATAAATACCAAAATTTTTTAATGCATCATCATAAAAAAGATTCCTCAAAAGAATATAAAATACATTTACTCAATTTGATACCACATATAACAGCAGGATCTATTGTCTTCATAAAATCAGGTAATAACTATATATTTGATTAGATTATAAAATATTAAATATTGACAAATATCAATGAGTTATATCTCTTGACTTTAAATATACAAATGATATTTCTCTTATTCACTTCATAATGGTGGATATAATGACTATTTACAATTACATACTTGCTTTATGTACAGATAGCAACATACCAGATTATGGGTATGAATCCCCTCTAATTCATGATTGTGTATGGCTTATGGATTATCAATATCTACAATTTATAATTTACATCCATACGCTATATATTACATTCTTTGTGTCATGAAATACATTTATTACAAATTTTAAAATCAACTAGTTAATCAGCTTTGAAAAACTTAAATAATTCATAAAATTCTCTCAATATGCCTCTTCATTCAGTAATTAATAGGAAAGTATCAATATGAAATAGAAGTGTCAAAAAGTCAACTTACTGTCAGAGTTCTTAAACAATTATCCAAAATACCAAAAAAATACAACTAAACACTTTGGCTGCTCCTGGGCTAGTGATTAGCTGAACACATAGGACAAAGGGGGTCAAAGGTTTTGGCGGGAAATATTGACTAATGGCTATTTTTACTTATGTATTTATTCAAGGTTAAAAGTTTTAAGTTTAGGGCTTTAGAGATTTCTAGATTTTAATAATAGGAAGTTGTTCCATATTTATTTACATGTTTAATGTTTAAATGAAACATATTTATTTTATATCAAGTTTATTATTGAAAGTTATTTTATAACTTTCATTGGTATTTAGCAAAAATTGTTTTAAGTAGTGTTTCAAGCTACGTTTTTTGATGATTATATGTAAAAACATAGGTAATCAGAGATTACAGAGCTCACCTCAACGTGTGTTGTCTTTAAGTACGGCAAATTAAATCACACAATTAATTAACAAAAAGTGTGCATCCAAAAATGCAAAATTTATGCAATTTTGATACTTTGGAATAGACCTTTATAAAAACCTAAAACTAGTTCTTCATCATAAAAATGTAATTAAAATCCAGCATCCGAAGCAAAATTGAGAGTTTTCATCCCTTGATGCATCATTTGTTCAACTGGTTTATATAAGCCTTATAATTTCTTGGTGATAGACTTGCACAGATAAATTTTATGAGGTCTATTATCTGGAAAATGTGTGTCGAATTCAGCATCTGAAGCAAGTCTATTAGTGTGCATCCTAAGATGTATCATTCATGCAAGTTTGGACAGCATAGGGCTTAAAGTTACTTGCAAATGAAACCTGTATAAACAAATTAACCTTTCCACTAATCCAGAAAATGTAGGTCAGATTCAGCATCCGAAGCCAGCCTAGTAGAATGCACCCTTAGATGTACCATCCATGCAAGTTTGGTCATTATAGGGCTCAAAGTTACTTGGAAATGAATCCTGCACCATAAACTCTAACCTGTTTACTCGTCCAGAAAATGCAGGTCAGATTCAGCATCCAAGTCTGGTAGTATGCATCCTAAGATGTAACAATCCATGCAAGTTTAGTCGTTATAGGGTTCATAGTACCTTGGAAATGAAACCTGCACGAAAATTTTTAACCTGTTCACTCAACCGGAAAATGTAGGTCAGATTCAGCATCAGAAGTAGGTCTTGTAATATGCATCCTAAGATGTACCATCCATGCAAGTTTGGTCACTATATGTCTCATAGTAACTATGAAATGAAACCTGCACCAAAAACTTTAACCTGTTCACTCCACCGAATAAAAGTAGGTCAGGTTCAGCATCCGAATCAAGTCTAGTATCAGAAGTAGGTCTTGTAATATGCATCCTAAGATGTACCATCCATGCAAGTTTGGTCATTATAGGGCTCAAAGTATCTTCGAAAAGAAACCTTCATCAAAAACTTTACCCTGTTCACTCAACTGGAAAATGTAGGTCAGATTCAGCATCTGAAGCAAGTCTGATAGTATGCATCCTAAGATGTACCATCCATGCAAGTTTAGTCGTTATAGGGTTCATAGTACCTTGGAAATGAAACCTGCACCAAAAATTTTAACCTGTTCACCCAACCGGAAAATGTAGGTCAGATTCAGCATACGAAGCAGGTCTTGTAATGTGCATCCTAAGATGTACCATCTATGCAAGTTTGGTCATTATATGTCTCATAGTTACTTGGAAATGAAACATGCAAAAAAAACTTCAACCTGTTCACTCAACCGGAAAATGTAGGTCAGATACAGCATCCGAAGCAAGGCTTTTAGTATGCATCCTAAGATGTATCATCCATGTAAGTTTGGTCAACATAGGGCTTAATAGTTACATGGAAATGAGAGCTACACCAAAAACTGCACCAACAAGATGTGTGTGTTTGTAAAACACTGATGCCCCAGTATGGCAACATAGCAGAGATTAAGCTTTTCTTAAATGCAAATTCAATTAATTGGTACTAAATGTAGGGTATTCTCACTGGAAAACAATTGTGCAATTTAAAAGTAAGCTTATGTTAAAGTTTTTAATAAGTACAAAAATCTCCAAGGTCAAGGTTAAAAGGTCAATTTAATTAGTATCAAATGAAAGGTCTTGCCACATAAAATACTTATGTAGAGCATGAAAGCCCTAGCCCTAACCGTTCAGATGTTATGGTCAATTTCTGAAAAAAAAGGTCAAACTCCAAGGTCAAGGTCATAGGGTCAAAGTTATTGTTATCAAATGAAAGGTCTTGTCATAAGCATCAAATATGTAAAGTATGAAAGCACTAGCCATAACTCTTTAAAAGTTATGGTCAAGGTTTGCATTTTTCAAGTAGGTCAATCTCAAAGGTCAAGGTCAAAGGGTCAAAGTTCTTGGTATCCAATGAAGCGTCTTCTCACAAGTATTACTTATATGAAGTATAAAAGCCCTAACCCTTACCGTTCAAAACTTATGGCCAAGGATAAAGTTTTTTTCACAAGTACGGAAATCTAAAAGGTCAAGGACAAAGGGTCAAGGTTGTCCAGTAAAAGGTCTTTTAACAAACGTTACATATCTGAAGTATAAATGTCTTGGTGTCTACTGTTCAAAAGATATGGCCAAAGTAAAATTTTAAAATTTTCAAGTAAAATTGGGTCAAACTCCAAGGTCAAAAGGTCAAATTTGGTGGTACCCAAAGAAAGGTCTTGTCACATGAATACACATATGAAATAAGAAAGTCATAGCTCCACTAAATCAAAAGTTTTTGGCAAGGTTAAAGTTTTGGGGGACAAACAGACAGAGAGACAGACAGACGGACACGACAAAAACTATATGCCCGAGAAACTTCGTTTACGGGGGCATAAAAATGTTAACCTGCACCATAAACATTAACCTGGTCATTTCTTTGCTGAAATTGCAGCATCTGAAACTTTGACTGGTACAATGAAACACACTAGAACCATCTTCCATGCATGTCTAATCAGTATAGGACACAGAAGTAATTAAAAAGAAAACTGCTCCAAAAAACTTAACCTTAACCTGGGACGCCGACGCCGACACTGACGCCGAGGGTATCACAAAAGCTCCCACAACTTCGTTGAGGTGAGCTAAAAATCAGAAATAAGATTTAAAAGAATTTCATTGCAAACAATTTTACTTTCATTTTTTCCTTTTCTTTTTTCTACTTTACAGGTGAATAATACGATATATTCAAACATATTTCGGTAAAAACTGATGTTTCATGTTTTCTGTACTTTAAAACAATGAAGTAAAAATCTATTCTAAATATGTTGCTTAAAACAATTCCTTAGTTTTGAAAAAAAATCTTGAGAAGATAATTTTAAAGCAATTTCCTATATATATATCTATATATATTTACATTTCCAATGTCTTTGAGATAAAATTACCAATTGTAAATGTAATTGATTTCCTCATAAATGTTTTGGCGCGGTTTCAAAAAAAAAAAAACTACGTGCAGGGAAGGACAACTACAAGAGAGTACCAGGCTTGGAGCACGTGGATTGGCGGAATCAAAGCATGTAAATATAAGGAATAACTGTCAGATTTTTCGAATTCATGAAGATGATCAATGGATTGGCTTGTGTGATAATTTTATGCATAAACGCCTTCGGCTTTTATGCAAATTATCACACAAGCCAATCCATTGATCACTTCATGAATTCTAAAAATAAGACAGTTATTCCTTAAAGAAAACTTTGGTTTGCAATTGTGGCCCCTCCCTATGCCTCCTGATTTGCACAAACTTGAATCTAGACTACCTGAGGATGCTTCCATATAAATATGATCAATTACAGCTTTGTTAATCATGACAAATTTTTTAAAGAATTCTCCTATTTATTTCTATGTAAAACTTTGGTCGGCAAAATTTATGGCCCCACCCTACCCCCGGTGGTCATGATTTGAACAAACTTAAATCTACACAACCTGAGGATGGTTACACACGAGTTTAAGTTTTCCTGACACAGTGGTTCTTAAGAAGCAGATTTTAAAAACATACCACCACATTTTCATTAATTCCCAATTATCTCTTCAGAAGAAGTCAAAAATGTGAAACGTTTACAGACAGACAGACAGACTGACGCTGGATATTATATTAACAAAATTTAAGCTCACTAGAGCCTTCAGCTCAGGTGAGCTAAAAAAGGGATTTTCTGTACTCTTATTTTGCGTCATAACTTTGCTACGCTGCTATTCAACACAGGTCAAAGTGTTGTTAATGTTTATAAGGATAATATCAAAATTAATTGAGATTTTTATTAAGGATTTTTTGACAGGTTTGGTTAAATCGTGTTATTCGTCTCTTCACTTTCTTCTTTAATAAATCTGATTTGAAAACAGCTCACATTAATATGTATATCACTGATGTTCATTTACATGGCATTTTGTCTGACTATGCCAACTTCGTTTTTATTTTATTACCTATATGAATCCTCATGTGTTTTTGTAAGGTATCTGATCTTCTGAATGTCTGTCCACATACACCACATTCAAAAGTTTTTTCACCGGTATGTATCCTCATGTGTCTATTTTTGGTACTTGATTGGTAAAATGCCTTTCCACAAACATCACATGTATAAGGTTTTTCACCAGTATGTGTCCTCATGTGCCTCTGTAAGTCATTTGACTGATTGTATGTCTTTCCACACACATTACACTTATAAGGTTTATCACCTGTATGTATCCTCATGTGATTCAATAAACTACTTGAATGGTTAAATGCCTTCTGGCAAACATCACATTTATAAGATTTATCAACTGTATGTATTCTCATGTGTTGATGTAATTCACCTGATTGTTTGAAAGACTTCCCACACACATCACATTTATAAGGTTTTTCTCCTGTATGGATCCTCATGTGATTCTGTAAGTTTCTTGAACAAGTGAATGCCTTATCACACATATTACATTTATAAGGTTTATCCTCTGAATGTAAAATCCTCCTGTGACTCTGTAAATCACTTGAACGAGTGAATGCCTTCCCACACACATCGCATGTATATGGTTTTTCACCTGTATGAATCCTCGTGTGAGTCTTTAAGCCCTTTGAATGAGTGAATGCCTTCATACACACATCACATTTATAAGGTTTTTCACCCGTATGTATCATTATATGGTCCTGTAGAGCTTTTGCTCCCGAAAAACTCCTTTCACACACATTACATTTATAAGGTTTTTCCCCAGTATGTGTCTTCATGTGATTCTTTAAGTGCTGTACCTGATTGAAAGCCTTCCCACATACATCACATTTGTAAGGTTTTTCCCCAGTATGTGTCTGGTTAAAATCTTGGTTAGCTAAAAATCAAGTCATGAGGTCGTATTACAATGGAGCTTTCGAAAATTTTACCTTTCTAAGCAAAGAACTATATGCGGTATATTGCATATACTTGCCCCCACAAAAGTCACATTTTGAAAACTTCATGAAATGTGCTAAATTCAATAAATTGTATGAAAAATGTAAATTTATAGAACATATTATAGTTTCAAAACAGTTTATTCAGTAATTTTGCTTTTATGGCATCACAAACTAATCCGAGTTTATATCCTTTTTCAGAACGAGGACAAAATGGACAAAATTTCAACAATTTAGCTTTAGAGTTTATAGAGCGCTTGTGTGTTCAGGAACAATATTTACATATTTCATTGATATTATAATTCTGAATATTATATCAAAATATTGATCCTGAACACAAATGTGCTTAGTGACTTTTGCTCAAAATATCAACGAAATATAAACATTATTCGTAAAAAAAAACCTGAAATTTACGTCATGTTTGTGACGTCATTACGTACATATGCCGTCATAACTTCTGAAAATATTCAGTGCTTTGAAGTCGGCACATACCCCCCTGTTTATGAACTTAATTAAGTATGACCTCCATCAAAGTTTGATTTGGGGGACAAATATATGTTATTACCGCATAAAGTTCTTTCATCATGGAAAAATTATAATATATTGAGGAACGTGTTGTCTGACCTCAAGCTTGTGCTGTGTCCGGCGTTGGTGTTGGTGTCACAGGTTTCAGTTTTAGGAACAAGTCAATTCCCAAGTAACTCTAAGCCTTACCACAACTAAACTTGCATTGATGCTGCATCTATGGATGGGCTCTACCAGACTTGCTTTGACCTTCATTTTTGAGCTGAGTGACAAGTTTAATATTTTAGAGCAGGTCCATTTTCAGGAAACTATAAGTCCTACCCAGACCGAAATTGCATGAATGATCAGATGCAAGTATGGATGGACACTACTAGACTTGCTTCGGTTGCTGATTTTGGCCTACAATTTTAGATGAGTAACCCGAGTAATTTTTTTTTTGAGTATTTCTTTAATTTTATGGTCTGATCGATTGATTGATTTTATATTGTTTAACGTTTTTTTCGAGAATTTTTCACTCATATGGAGACGTCACCACTTGCGGGTGGAGGGCTACAAATTTTGTCCTATGATTGGCACTCGGGGCCTTTGAGCAGTGAGGGATTTTTTCATGCCAACACCTACTGCGACACGGGGCCTCGGTTTATACGGTCTCATCCGAAAGACCGGTCTCCATGCCCACAGTGGGATTCGAACCTGCGACGTAAGGATTGACTCCTTACTTTGCGACTCTAGAGCAGACGCTTTAACCACTGCGCCACGTGGGCAACAATCTTATGGCCTGTTATCATGATTAAAACTCGAAGATGATGCATCTATAGATAGACAGTCGAGACTTACTTTGGATTCTAGATCTGAATTAGGTTCTGTGACTGGTTGAAAGCCTTTCCACATACATCACATTTGAAAGGTTTTTCACCTGTATGTGTCCTCATGTGACTCTGTAAGTTCTGTGACTGGTTGAAAGCCTTCCCACACACTTCACATTTGTACGGTTTTTCACCAGTATGTATCCACATGTGATTCCGTAGATTTTTTGACCAACTGAATGCCTTCTCACACACTTCACATTTAAAAGGCTTTTCAATAGTGTGTGTACTCATGTGTGTCTGCACGTGTTGTGGCTCACTGAGTGACTTCTCAAATACATCATAGTTATTAAGTGTTTTATCTGTGTGTGTCCTCATATTTGTATGCAAGGCACCTGATTCGTTCAGAGTTTTTTCACATGCATCACAACAATAAGAAACATTACCAGTTTCTGTAGTCATGTCGATAGTAATGTCACTAAATACAGATAATGCCTTCCCACAAAATTCACACTTAAACCTCTCCTCCCTGATTTGACAACTTATTTGTCTCTGTAAGTGATCTGAACTAGCTGAATCTTTCCAACTGTTACACTTTAATGGCTTTTTACTTACATGTGTGTTGATGTGTCTTTCTGAATTTCCAGTTTGATCCTCGTCTGAACAATAGTTCTGTAATTGTTCAGTGTCTTTCTGAATATTTGATTGGGGTTCAAAATCTCTCCTTTCCCTCTGCAAAAATGACAAGGAAATCAGTTTCATTGCTCCATAGGGCACTGTTCTGATAGAATTTAATCTAAGGATATAAAATGTAAACAAATAAAGATGAAGTTATATTGATTCAAAGTTGAAGGGTTTTTTTTTTAAAAAAAAAAAAGGGTGAATGAGAAAGGTCCCTTTAGTCCTGTGAATATCTGAAAATTGAAATTGTCCAGATTTGGTAAAAAAGACTGTATTTATGACTAGGACCCTTGGTAAGTATGTATCTATAAACATGTAGTTCTCTCTGATCAATAGTTTATGAGATAATCAGATGTGTGTTAATGTTTCTCTGTAAAACAAAATAACATCTTGAAATTGTCCAGATTTGGTTAAAAAGACTGTATTTATGACTAGGACCCTTGGTAAGTATGTATCTATAAACATGTAGTTCTCTCTGATCAATAGTTTACGAGATAATCAAATGTGTGTTAATGTTTCTCTGTAAAACAAAATAACATCTGGAAAAAATTACATGCTTTAACAAGAAAATTCCAGTTGCACACCTTCATATGGCGAATAATAAGTGTACAATTTTCAGATAAATCCATGAAATAGTTTATAAGAAACGGTCTGCATAAGACCACAAAATACGCCCAATTTTACTAAAAACATATAGTCCCAATAAAAACGAAAAAAAAATATTGATTTTTTAGTTACTGTAGTCAAATATCAACATTTATAAAACAAACAACAAAAGAATTTTAAATTGGGATCCAAGAAATCTTGTTAACTTTAAATTATCAGGTTGTCGGAAGCAAAAAAACAGGTATACGCCCTAGGTCACTTCCCCGTCATATTGAATGCAATGTTACAGTTGATGAAATGCTGGTTGGTCAGCATAGTCAGGAAACAGATTTATGTGGAGGTTAAAACAACAGAAGAAGTTGTGTTGCATGAGAAGTCAGATGGTAATGACTGAGGGAGATGTCTGTATCAGATAATTTCGTGCAGATCTATATGGCAATTTCCCTACGTTGTTGAGATAGGCTGTTTACCATCTGAACGGAAGTAGATTTCTTGGTTTTGCGAGGCCTCAGTGAAAGTGGACAGCATTGAACTGGTGACTTGCTTTTGATCCAAAGATGATTCCTTATTTATTTTTTTTTGTTATAAGATATATCATATCTCATTACTAAGTGAACAATTAAATAAAACATTTATTTTTCTTTAGTGTATTTATACACCAGGATGATTTATACATGCAGGTTGACATTTGACCTTTCAGTAGCATTTCAACAAAGAAATTAAAATGCCACAGGAATCACAGAAAAATTAACAAGATTCACTTTCGTAGTGTTTATTATTGAGAAAAAATTGGAAATGGAAATATTTACATATATTCTCTGGACATTCAAAGCTTTGTTCTGAATTTTAGATATAATTGTCAAACGTTCCTTAGTGTTTAAATGTATCAAGTCTTTAATTAGGAAAGATAACTCTTGAAATTGGACTTTTTATACGAAATTTTTCTACACTGGAATTTTCATTTCGTGAAAACATTCCTCATTCAATTTGTCCTATACAATACATCCCTGGTCTATTCAGAGCCTACTTTTCTTATACTTTATGCACAGGTTAAAAAGATTAGGAGAGCCTACTTTTCTTATACTTTATGCAAAGGTTAAAAAGTCATACAATTTATTGAATTCAGCACATTTCAGGAAGTTTTCAAAATTTGACTTTTGTGGGGGCAAATATATGCAATATACCGCATATACATGTAGTTCTTTGGAGCAGAGAGATATTGCCCCTTAAATGATTTTTTTGTAAAAGTTTGAGAGAAATCTGGGTTAGTTGAACTTTTCTATTGGCCTATAGTTTTAAGAAGTTTAGGACAGAATGACCTATAACTTTTCTGTTAAATATGCTATATGTCCTATAGTTACTTAGTTCAATCTGAAACCCTGTTTTAAAGTAATTGCGATATAAAGTATTCAGGACTAGGAGGTAAATAAGACTTCTTGTTTTAAAAATTTACTACAAATTAAACAATGCAAACTTGAGAAAAAATTTGACACTAAAAAGTTAGGCCATAGATTGGTTTATGGATAGTATTTGATGACAGTTAAAGTAAAAAAAAATAGAATAACACTTTTTATGCAAAAGGATTTAGTACCACGTTATAATGAGACACCAATTTACATATAATGATACACACCAGTAAACTCCATATCAAGCGTAGGGTCTTCAGTATAAGGTGAATGTGTGGACTGGAAATCTGCCATCATGACCTAGTTATTGCTCTAGTCCAAAATCTGAGTAAACAAATAATTCATTTGGCAATGCGTTACTCTCACCGGAAAAAAAAATTAACAGAAATTGGTGCATCGATTTACCCAAAAGGACTCAAAATGAATATCTTACAATTTACTGAAAATTATTAATTTGAATTAAATTTTGAATATTACATTATAAGTTCACATAAAAGTTGGTAAAAATATTAATTCTTTTGTTGCATCTTTTCTTAAGGAAATTACTACACCTTATATAGCATATCAAACACCAAATCTGGTCAGATAAGCATGATAAGCTTGATTGTTTTATTTTAGCTGAAAATAAATATTGAAGTATTTATAATATTTATCATATTTTTACTTCTATTTTGCCATATCTTACCAAGGTCCAGTACAATCACTAGATTTAGCTACATCTATAGGTAGAATTACTTACGTAGATTTACCTCAGGTAGCTTTATTTAGCTATTTCAATGTTACTACTAAAAATTCTATTTTTTATTTAAAAGAGTCAAAAAATCGCAATTAAGAGACTATTGATATTCATACTAGGGAGGCTGATAAAAACAATCCAAAGCAGAGATAGTTTAAACATTGCTGCATTTGGACAATTTAGATCAAAACATGTAATTTCTTTGTTTGATTACTGTCTTCTTTCTCATACGTGCGGTGCGGCATGGATGAGTATACATAAATCCGAGATTCCTCTGACTCTAACCCCCACTTTTATATTGTGACTTTTGCGGGGGAGAGTCAGAACGGACGCCATATCGAAAACTGGGAATCTGGCCAATCCACCTGGTATCGCTACTCTGCCTACCTTTTACAACCTTATTTCGCGGAGCTAACTCCCTAGACGAGAGAAATCAGTAAAACAATTATTCATCTACTTGTTAATTGTCATAAATATAATGCTTTCGCCGTTTAAACGACCCTATCACCGAAAAATGAAGCATCACTTGAATTTGGTCGCCTCCTCGACATCCCACTTCTTTGCGCATGACATCACACAAATACACAAACAAACTATCACCTGAAAATATCATGTGTGGTGTTTTTAACCTCATATTAGCTTAAAAGTCGTTTTTGACAGTTGCTTTCCTCATCAATAAATAAATAAAACATCATTATATTATTTTATACGTATTTTCACAACACTTTCATAATTTTTCGAAATCCCTACACGTGGTTTGAGCACGTGTTACTTTCAAACTGACTGAAATTTTGTGTATTTGTGTGCTTACGTCATGCGCAAAGCAGTCGAATGGCGAGGAAGCGATCTAGTTCAAGTGATGCTTCATTTGTCAGTGATAGGGCTGTTTAAACTGTGGAAGCATTGTGGCAATGCACTTTGAAAAAATTACGCACTTTGAAAAATTTTTTTAAAGTGCATTAAAATTTGGACAAAATCAACGCACTTTGAAATTTTTTTTCAAAGTGCGTTAATTTTGGGACCAACTTAACGCACTTTGAAAAAAAATTTCAAATAGCGTTAAGAGTCTGCATCAATATATTTTACCATGGAGACACTTAACGCACTTTGAAAAAAAATCATATTTTAGTCATGGAAAGCTTTGATTTGTTATTTATGTTTAAAATTAAAAACTAAGCCTAACCCTAACCTAAAAAATGAATTGATTTTACTCCCGTCAAAAAGAGGAGAAGATGGGGATAAGATCTCTATGTGCAAATCTTTATCTTTCCAATACATAATTGTCGGTAACAAACGGGGAAGAGGAGCAATAAACCTAAAAAGGGTACGCTGCATTTTCAATGCTTATACGATGTATATATATTTCCAAAATAAGTGGGGGGCTTAGCCCCTCCCTTGGTCCTTCGCCCAGTCTTGATGTCTATGCTGAATTCAAAGCATTCATATAATTATGTATTTACCTAATTTTAACTGGTATGATGTTGAAAACTTTCAATAATAAATGAATAAATTAAAACCGATGAAAACTCGAATTTTTTAAGTACCGTAAAAAGTATGAGAGAGAAAGAATTTTTATAGTTCTGAACAATCAAATTGGCCCCTTTTTATTATGATAAACGTTTAGTTGCTTGAAGCTGTCTTCTGTTTGTGCCCCCTATACACCTTTACATCTACTTATTAAAGATTAGAATTTAAACAAAAAAGGAGAAGAAACGAATAAATGAACTTAAACAATTGTCACTCTTTTTTTAAAGACCCTTTAATTTTCCCTTTTATTTTATCAAAACCTTAAATATTAAAAACGTCAATATCTCAGGTCCTACAGTGACTTAATCATAAAAAAGTTATTAAACCAGGATCTGTTATTTATAAAACCAATTACTTGGAGTAATATTGATCAATCTTTACATTTTTTTCAAAGTGCGTTAATATGGTCGATATTAACGCACTTTGAAAAAAAAAATTACTTTTTCAAAGTGCGTTAGCTTGGTCCCAAATTTTAACGCACTTTGAAAAATTTTTTCAAAGTGCGTAATTTTTCAAAGTGTGTTGTAACAAAGCATCCTTTTAATGACAATTAACAAGTAGGAAAATAATTATTTTAATGATTTCTCGCGTCTCGGGAGTTAGCTCCGCGAAATAAAGTTGTAAAAGGTTAGCAGAGTAGCGCTACCAGGTGGTTTCGCCAGATTCCCAGTTTTCAATATGGCGTCCGCTCTGACTCTCCCCCGCACAAGTCACAATATAAAAGCGGGGGATAGAGTCAGAGGAATCTCGGATTAAGTATATATGATTACTTCACATTGTGCTGAATAATTACCGACCTATTATCGTGTTTACCCGAACTGGACTTCTTTGTCATTTCATTCAAGGACTAACTGTTCTTACTGTCAAACATAGCCCCAAAACTTTCAGAACTTTTGCTGCAATTGCGCAGAAAAAATCATTTATTCAAGAATGACTTTTTCCTGAGTTGTTTTCAGATGAGTTCAAAGTTGAAAATGATCACTGCATGGAAAGGATATTTTCCGTGCACCCTGCAAAAATGCTTTTTTATAGAAATAAATTGAGTTGGTAGCTAAATAAAGCTACCTCAGGAGGTAGGTAAATAAAACGATGTAGGTAAATCAAGCTACGTAGCTAAATCTTGTGATTGAACCAGACCTATTACCATATGATATTTAATTAATGGACATGATAGAGAAATAATATTTTTTTCACTTGTTCTAGTCACATGGTATTGCAGGTTTTATTTTTAATAAATTATGAATCTCTTTAATTCAAGTCCTTTTGAGTTGTTTTTAATTTCCTTTTGGGTCCTGTTGTGTAAATCGACGGACCAAAAGAAACTGCAAATAATTGGATTTTTGTAAGTCCATGGGCGGTACTACGAATCACCGGAATCAGACGGAATGCCCCGTAATCACCGAAATACCCCTACAAATCACCGGAATGCCACCGAAATGCCCCTTATTTCGTTATAAAACTATAAAAATTTTATGAATATTGATTCTATGAGATGTTATAAGGTATATCTACATAATGAAATTTTGATATTTTTACACGAAGATTTTGTACTGAAAGAAATATTAGCATCAAAGAAAGATAACTCTCGCTTATTGAATCATGAATGTGCTCTGTATAATAACCTATTACATACAGAAAACGATGCAAGTTTTTATCAGTTTAATAAATTATTTGAAAATCAATTGTATAACAATTAATAATTTATTTATTTTTTGTATTTGATTACTGGTATTTACTAGAGTTTGTGCAACATCGAGTCTTTTTCTCCAATGCGAGTTATCGCCATTTGAACTAATTGACGCTGCGAGAAACAACACTTTAAAATAGTTAATTATGGTATGAATTATGCATTTATAAAAATTTTAAGCTTTAACATTTATGAAAATCATCATGTAAAGTCATTTGAAGGGGCATTTTGGTGATTTCAATGGGCATTTCGGTGATTTGTAGGGGTATTTCGGTGATTACGGGGCATTCCGGTGATTCGTGTTACCCTTCCATGGGGCATAACTCTGTTTAAAATAGCTTGATCGTACCCTAAACAGAACTTAGCCTAGATTTTCATCTGATATATCTGTATATTTTAAATTTCATTTCAGTATGAACAACAGTTGTGAAGAAAATGAAGGAAAACTACTTGACTGTAGTGTAGAACATGTAAAAGGGCCAAAAGTCCAGGGATGTGTTACACAAATGGAATTTTTTAAAGTTTGCCCTCTAGCAGGTTGTAAAATGTCAAAGGACCAAACGTTAAGGGATCTTAAACAAATAGAATTTTTTAGTACTTGCCATCTAACAGGTTCCAGTTGTAAAATTACTTGTTCTATCTTATACAGGTTTATCACCAACAGGCGCCGACCTTTGTTTGTAATTTAAGTCAACATGGCGATCCCGATCATATAATGTTGGCAAGTGGTAAAACTAGTTTTCCCGACTCCCGATTGTCCCGAATTTCACTTTTTTTAAAATTGATATCGTTACAACCAGCTTTAGGTCAATGTTACAGCCAATGCACAGAATTTCGTCAATTTTTAGGGTCATTTTCTAGGTTTCCAACTTTCCACACACATAAAAAAATGAACAAAATTATTTTCAATATGTTTTTTATTACCCCATTACATGTGATTATGTAGATAGAATGTTCTATCGTTAAAATGATATTGTCCTACGGACCCGGTTTAACGATAGAATTCGTTCCGTGTATTCGTAATGTAGCAAAAAGAATAACCCGCATAGTGCATTTACTAGGAACAATCTAGAGAGTTCCGAATGTAAACATGGCAGGTTTGAATATTGAGACGTTGACGGTTGAGAAAATTTATTGGATTTTAGTATTTTTAATTTTTTATGGATTATTTTTTTGGATAAAAGGCATAAGCAATCTCAACAAGGTTTGTTTTGATTATTTTGGTAGTTATTCCCAGTGCAAATCATTTAATATTCTTCAAAATCGTTTCGGAGTGGCTCCGATCCGCTACATTACAAGTATATATGGGACGTATTCTAACTGTGGTGAGGGCTTGTACCGAGAGACAGTTAGATTATTCTAACTAATGATTATGGTGATCAATAAGTTAACAGCCATGGTTGGGGAGCCTTGGATTCTGCAAACTAATTTGAAAAAGTGCTTATATTAAAGCCAAGAAAATTAATCAATGTTTTTCAATTATCATTTATTAAATTAATTTTAATTTTTTTCAATATGTTGAATTAGCATGAAATTCCACATACGACAGCCAACTGCTTATTTTGGCCACAAAAGGCACAAATATTCGAAAAATTAATTTACAAATTTATATTGATAATGATAATTATGTAATTTTTTTATAGGGGAGTGGGGCCGGGGATCCTGGTTTTTTTTTTCAGGATTGGTCTATCAAAATAATAATTATAAAAAAATAGGTAATCATAGGTAATCAAAGATTACAAAGCTCACGAATATTATCAGTTCAAGTAATGCAAATCTTACATAATATTTTCTTAACAGTTAGACGTATTTATCCTGACACAATATTCAAGCAAGTTCGGTTTGAATAGGTCTTGGATTAATCTTTTCCAAAAACTTTAACCTGGTTATTTGTTTGAAAAATATAGGTCAGATCTAGCATCCGAAGCAAATTTCGATTTTCCATCTTTAAATGAATCATCGAAGCAAGTTTGGTCTGGTTACGGCTTAATTATAGTTTTTTTGGATCAATGTACTGGTAAGAACCAGCATCCGAAACAAGTCTGGAAGTGTCCATCCCTACATGCATCATCCCTGCAAGTTTGGTCTGGGTAGGGCTTATAGTTACTTGGGAATGGACCTGCACCAAAAACTTTGACCTGATCACTCATCTGGAAAATGTAGGTCAGATCCAGCATCCGAAGCAAGTCTGGAAGTACAATGTACGTCCATCACTAGATACATCATACATGCAAGTTTGATCCGGGTAGAGCCTATAGTAGTTGCAGATCTGTAGCTCTCCGAAAAACTGTGATTTAAAAATATTGTTAACGGTTACCGTATGTTCCTAACATATTCTTTCACTGTTTCAACCACCAAACATTCCTCATAGCTGTTGTTAATTATCCTCGAGTCTTGATCCTGACATTGTAATCATAGAACATTTCATTATTTTAAACTGCCAATTTGGTTTCAAAGATAAGTCGGTCCAATATGCTTCGTTCAGATGTCAACTACGAGAGTACTTGATAAACTTTTGAAATCTTCCCTTTTTTGCAATTGAGGTAAGAATTTGAAAGAATTAATCAAGAACCAATCGCACCTTTTTTGTGCACAATAAATATACAGTTTTTTCAATGGGTGACACTGTAGCTCTACGGTCCATCAATATATTTTTTTCGGAGAGCTACAGATCTGCAGCTAGGCATATAGTTACTTGGGAATGGACCTACTCCAAAAACTTTAATCTGGTCACTCATCTGCATGGAAGTCATCCAAAGCTATCCTGGTAGTGTCCATCCCCAGATGCATCATACATGCAAGTTTGGTCCACAGGTAGAGCTTTTTCTAAACGTGTAAATCAGGGTGTGTTTACGTCTGACTTCTTATGCTTCATATCAAAAGTACTTGGACACAGATTTGAAGTTAATTTTTTCTTTATAATATTACGATTTAAATATTTTCATGGCACTTCACACAAAATTAATTAAAAATGTAAAAGTTGAAGTTAAAACTTCAAATATTTTGGCGAGTTTCATCGACACATTCTTGCACTATAATTTTTTTTAAATTTTATTCTTAAGGACAGATGATACAAACAAACTTTTGTCTAAAAAATTGAAAATAATAACATTAGTCATGTTTAAACGAATGAAATGAAGTTTCACCGCGTAGTTTTTAAGTTTTTATTCCAATTTTCACAAAAATGGGATTTGAAGTGAAAAATATTTGTATAGATTAATAAGGATGGTTCAGAAAGTCAGCATTTGGAACATCATAGGAGGTTTACAATTTCTTTATATTCTGGAAATTTATTTTTTGTATCATTTTCAATGAAATTAGGCCAAAAAATATATACCAATCCAGGCATCTATTTTTTGTTTGTATCATCTGTCCTTAATACTTAGGAAAATTGGCAATCTTGTTTTGTATAAATGAAAAGTATTAATACTATAATCCAGAAAATTCAGAGTAGACATTTTCGATAGCAAAACAAACACACAATATATTGTCATTCCGCGCAGTTGTGGTGAGCAGACTTTGATGATTGAACAAACCCGGTGAATCGTAAACATCAGCAATTAAAGAGCTCGCGTTCTGTTGACAAGAACTATGAACATAATACCAGTGTGATCTATTTGCTAAACTCTGTACATAACATTAAGCTCGGAATGTCTATAGATACTTGTGATGGATTTTTGCTTTCCAAAATTTCAACTCTGAATAAAGTTATTTTTCTGGATTAAAGTTTTAATATTTCTTATTGATACACATCAAGATTGCCACTTTTCCTTATGATTTAGAATAAAGTTAATAGAGTTATAACTGCCTTACCGAGGACACGGCCGACTATTCTATTTATAGATACACATACCTTTTCAACATGTATTCTATTCAAGATCACACTACATGTTTGCAATTATTTGTGCAAACTCTAATGGGTGCAGAAGGAAACACTTGCGGTGACCTTCACCTTGACATTTAGATATATTGACGACGTATTGTCAATTAATAATGGTAATTTTCATTCCAACGTCGATACGATATATCCTGGTAAGCTTGAGATAAAAGATACACTTCTGTTTCATACTTGGATATTTTACTTGAAAAAGACAGTAATGGTAATCTAACAACCAAGCTATATGATAATCAGGATGAATTTAACTTTTTTATCGTCAACCCCCCTTACTTATGCAGCAATTTACCTTCATCACCTTCATACGGATTCAATACACAAGAATATGTTCTATCCGTATGAACAATTTCTAAAACGAGGTAAATCTTTGACAAGCAAGTTGACAAAACAAGAATATCAACAGTCTCGTTAAAAGTTATCAATTCGTAAGTTTTACGGTCGATACAATGACCTTGTCAGCAAATACAGTTTATCATTGAGTCAAATGCTGACTGACATTTTTCATACCAATTGTTAGTCCATTATTTATTTATTTATAAAAGCTGAACACGACTCGTAAATAGGCATACGCCATTTTTGATAGCATTATTTACGATACATCAATACTAGGGTATACTCGTCGCTTTCGTTACACCTGACTGCTTTATTGTCACAGGTATCGGCGTGGAATGGCGACCCGTGTTCGTGCTGGTTATCTTGCATTACCTTTGTTTATATTTTATTGCAGTTAAGTTTATCTATGTTGTTTGCATACTGCACTGACTTATGTACCTATAATTGTAAATTTATTTGGTATCTTACTTTCCTGCATTAGACGAAGTATTACGTTAATATTCCCGTGACCAAGTCCTGTATAGCATAGTCGTCCGTCTACACCGGTGTCGACTGATTCAACTGAACAGTCTCTAATTCTTGCCCTATTTATATGGGTCTGCAGGGTAGCTTGTCTCGGGAACTAAAATGGCGGATACATTTCTTTTACGAAACGTGTTCAGCTTTAATTTATACACCGACAACCGATTTTTTAGCTCTTCTCAGCAAAAGGCTCAAAGAGCTAATGCTATGGCCATTTGTGCGGTGTGCGTTAACTTTTTAGAATATGGGTCATAACTCAAGAACCCTTTGGCCAATCAGTACCAAATTTGCCACAGGGTATCCTTGGCCCAAGGGCTACCATTTATACTAAAATAAGGGTTGGGACCCTAAAACAAGGGGAGATAATCAGGAAAACAAAACCAAATGTACTAGTTGCTAAAAAAATCTTCTCCAGAACCGCCAGACAGATTTTCACCAAACTTACATACAAGGATCAGGATATAATGAAGATTAAGAATTGTTCAAGGCAATACCCTGGGGCAAAGGGCGTGGCCTCAAGGTCACTTTGAAGTTGACCTTAATTTACAATTAACAAGAGGCCCATGGGCCACATCGCTCACCTGAGAAGCTTTGGCCATTCTGTTCTTTACCAGATTTCCCCCTTGTAATACATATTGTGACCCCACCCTACCCCACTGATCATAATTTACACAATTTGAAATCTATGCTTCCATATACGTTTAAGCTTTGATTTTCAGATTTTTTTCTACATATTTCTATGTAAAACATTGAACACACATTGTGGCCCCACCCAACCCCCGGGGGTCATGATTTGAACAATTTAGAATCTAAACTACCCCAGGATGCTTCCAAATAAGTTTCAGCTTCTCTGGCTCAGTGGTTCTTGAGAAGAAGATTTTAAAAGATTTCTCCTATATATTTCTATGTAAAACTTTGATTCCCCATTGTAACCCCGCCCTACCCCTGGGGTCATGATTTGAACAATTTAGAATCAACACTACTCAAGGATGCTTCCACATAAGTTTCAGGTTTTCTTTCCCAGTGGTTCCCAGATTTGAACACTTTGAATCTAAACTACCCCATGGATGCTTCCAAATCTTTCCCAGCTTTTTTTGACCCAGTGGTTCTTGAGAAGAAGATTTTCAAAGATTTTTCCTATATATTTCTATATAAAACTTTGATTCCCCATTGTGGCCCCGCCCTTCCCACGGGGGTCATGATTTGAACAATTTAGAATCTACTCTATCCCAGGATGCTTTCACATAGGTTTCAGCTTTACTGGCCTAGTGGTTCTTGAGAAAAAGATTTTCAAAGATTTTTTTCTAAATATTTCTATATAAAACTTTGATTCCCCATTGTGGCCCCGCCCTTCCCCCGGGGGTCATGATCCCTACTATTTAGAATTTACACCACCCAAGAATGCTTCCACATAAGTTTCAGCTTTTCTGGACTAGTGGTTCTTGCGAAAAAGATTTTCAAAGATTTTTCCTAAATATTTCTATATAAAACTTTGTATCCCCATTGTGGCCCCGCCCTTCCCCCGGGGGTCATGATTTGAACAATTTAGAAT
>PRKT01000066.1:1065431-1110736 GCA_003671525.1 Saccostrea glomerata | reverse complement strand
TTTTCTGGCCTAGTGGTTCTTGAGAAGAAGATTTTCAAAGATTTTTCCTATATATTTCTATATAAAACTTTGATTCCCCATTGTGGCCCCGCCCTTTCCCCGGGGGTCATGATTTGAACAATTTAGAATGTACACTATACCAGGCTGCTTCCACATAAGTTTCAGCTTTTCTGGCCTTGTGGTTCTTGAGAAGAAGATTTTCAAAGATTTTTCCTATATATTTCTATATAAAACTTTGATTCCCCATTGTGGCCCCGCCCTTCCCCCGGGGGTCATGATTTGAACAATTTAGAATCTACACTATACCAGGATGCTTCCACATAAGTTTCAGCTTTACTGGCCCTGTGGTTCTTGAGAAGAAGATTTTTTAATGACCCCACCCTATTTTTGTCTTTTCTTGATTATCTCCCCTTGCGAGGGGATATGTCCCTTCATTTTAACAATTTAAATTCCCCTTTACCCAAGGATGCTTTGTACCAAGTTTGGTCAAAATTGGCCCAGTGGTTCTTGAGAAGAAGTCGAAAATGTGAAAAAGTTTACAGACGGACGGACAGACAGACGGACAGACAGACAGACGGACGGACGGACGACGGACAAAATGTGATCAGAAAAGCTCACTTGAGCCTTCGGCTCAGGTGAGCTAATAAAAATGTTTATATTTTGCTTACTATAAGGGCTAGGATCATCAAATCTTGTAAGTTGATGCATCTTAGGACTTCACATCATGTTAACTCAAAAGTAGGTCACGGTGACCTACTTTTAAAATTTTGCCGGCATTTGTTTTCAAATTGATTTGAAGGCATATTTTGGACACTTTAAGGTCTATGATCATTAAACTTAGTCAGTTGATGCATCTTGGGCCCTTGAACAACATCAGCCTAAAAGAAGGTCACCGTGACCTACTTTTTGAACTTTATGACTTAACCTTTTTAAAACATTTAATCCCATTATTTCAGGCACTGAAGGGTTAGAATCATCAAATCTTGTAAGTTGCTGCTTCTTGGGACCTTAAAACATATTTAAGAAAAAGTAGGTCACTGTGACCTACTTTTAGAATTATGCAGGCATATGATTTCAAATTGTTTAAAAGGCATTTTTTGATTACCTTCAGACCTAAAATCGTCAAACTTGGTCAGGAGATGCATCTTGGGACTCTGAAAAATGTCGACCAAAATGTAGGTCACGGTGACCTACTTTCGACATTTTATTGCTATATTTAGGTATCTTAGGTATTTATTGTCTTAGAATCATCAAATTTTGTGAGTTGATGCATCTTGGGGTTTCGGAGAGTGATGACCAAAAATTAGGTCACAGTGACCTACTTTTGACTTTTTATGGCTATAGTTATGTATCTCCGGTACTTATCGGCTTAGAATCATCAAACAATGTCAGTTGATGCATCTTGGGTTTTTAGAGAGTGACGACCAAAAATTAGGTCCTGGTGACCTACTTTCGACATTTTATGGCTATATTTAAGTATCTGGGGTATTTATTGACTTAGAATCATCAAACTTTGTGAGTTGATGCATCTTGGGTTTTAGGAATGTGCCGACCAAAAATTAGGTCATGGTGACCTACTTTTGACATTTATAGCTATATTTAAGTATTTCCTGTACAAATTGGCTTAGAATCATCAAACTTTGTCAGTTGATGCATATTAAGTTTTTTGGAGAGTGACGACCACAAATTAGGTCACAGTGACCTACTTTCAACATTTTATGGCTATATTTTAGTATCTAAGATATTCATTGGCTTATAATCATCAAACTTTGTCAGTTGATGCATCTTGGGTATAAGGAGAGTGACGACCAAAAATTAGGTCATGGAGACCTACTTTTGACATTTTATGGCTATATTTAAGTATTTCCAGTACTTATTGTCTTAGAATCATCAAACTTTTTGAGTTGATGAGTCTTTGGTTTTTGGAGAGTGACGACCAAAAATTAGGTCACAGTGACCTTCTTTCGACATTTTATGGCTATATTTAAGTATCTTAGGTATTAATTGGCTTAGAATCATCAAACTTAGTGAGCAGATGCATCTTTGGACTCTGAAAAATGTCGACTAAAATGTAGGTCATGGTGACTTACTTTCAACATTTAATGGCTATATTTAAGTACCTTAGGTTTTAATTGGCTTAGAATCATCAAACTTTGTGAGTTGATGAATCTTGGGTTTTCGGAGTGTGTCGACCAAAAAGTAGGTCACAGTGACCTACTTTCGACATTCTATGGCTATATTTAAGTATCTTAGGTATTTATTGGCTTAAAATAATCAAACTGTGTAAGTTGATTCATTTTGGGTTTTCCAAGAATGCAGACCAAGAAGTAGCTAAGAATCATCAAACTTGTCAGGTGGTGCAACTTTGGTCTTAGGATACTTAGTGTTAGAGGCTTCAAATAGAAGTGATAGGTTGTACAATTTATCAGAAGATCGATTCAAGACCCTTTGTCCTCTTGTTTCGTTATTTCCTGATCATGACAAGGAGCACACGACGGGTGTGACCGGTCGGGAGGGGATGCTCACTCCTCTATGGCACCTGATCCCAACTCTGATGTTTTTGGTGTCCGTGTTTGCTTTGCTCTTATTTTGTATTGTTTTATGGACTTTGCAATTGAATACTCTTCGTTATCTCCATATCCTTCTTACACAAAAATATCTTACTTGTTCAATACTCTTATTATATACAAGATGTTTAGAAAACTTTTAAAATAAAACAAGCTGAAGCTATGAGTTTGGATCACTAAAATAGTTCAGGACTTTTTTCCCCGATATACTTTCAAAGTGTAATGTTGTATTTTATGATATTTTCTTACAGTTTTTATACATGTATAATAAATTATAAAAGAAAAACAGGAAAAATGCACAGAGTAAAAAAGCATAAGTAAGATTTGAACCCACGATCATTATTTTACAGTCCAGCAATCATTACACTTCGCCACGAAGTCATTGTATTTAGATGGATAAATTTAGGACAGATTGTTGAATCTTAAGATAATTTTGAGATGAAAATTTTTACGTTTTTAAAAATATATTCAATATGAAGACCACCATTAACCAAAATTATCTAAATGTAATGCAGTACAGTCATATCAAAATAAAATTATTCAGAAGTTGTTTTTCTGGTTAAGGGTGGTCTTCTGCTACAGTTTGTCATTGTTTAGGGGGATACCTCAGTATTTACTAAATTCTCCATATAAACTTAATGATTTTCATACCTAACATATGAGGGAACTATTAATATTTAAATATTATTGTTGTGTGATTTGCTCTTAGAAATGTATAAACTAACATTGTATGACAAAATTTTGGTTAAACAATGTATTTAAACAAGAGGCCCATGGGCCACATCGCTCACCTGAGTAACTTGGGTGATGCAGATCTTTTTAAAAGATTTGTTCTATTTATATTTCTATGTAAAACTTGGATTCCCCATTGTGGCCCCGCCCTACCCCCGGGGGTCATGATTTTTACAATTTAATATCTACACTACCCAAGGATGCTTCCACTTAAGTTTCAGCTTTCCTGGCCAAGTGGTTCTTGAGAAGATTTTTAAAAAAAATTGTTCTATATATTTCTATGTAAAATTTAGATTCCCTATTGTGGCCCCGCCCTACCCCCGGGGGTCATGATTTTTACAATTTAATATCTACACTACCCAAGGATGCTTCCACATAAGTTTCAGCTTTCCTGGCCAAGTGGTTCTTGAGAAGAAGTTTTTTAAAGATTTATTCTATATATTTCTAGGTTAAACTTGGATTCCCTATTGTGGCCCCGCCCTACCCCCGGGGGTCATGATTTTAACAATTTAATATCTACACTACCCAAGGATGCTTCCACATAAGTTTCAGCTTTCCTGGCCCAGTGGTTCTTGAGAAGAAGATTTTTAAAGATTTGTTCTATATATTTCTATGTAAAACTTGGATTCCCTATTGTGGCCCCGCCCTACCCCCGGGGGTCATGATTTTAACAATTTAATATCTACACTACCCAAGGATGCTTCCACATAAGTTTCAGCTTTCCTGGCCCAGTGGTTCTTGAGAAGAAGATTTTTAAAGATTTGTTCTATATATTTCTATGTAAAACTTGGATTCCCTATTGTGGCCCCGCCCTACCCCCGGGGGTCATGATTTTAACAATTTAATATCTACACTACCCAAGGATGCTTCCACATAAGTTTCAGCTTTCCTGGCCCAGTGGTTCTTGAGAAGAAGATTTTTAAAGATTTGTTCTATATATTTCTATGTAAAACTTGGATTCCCTATTGTGGCCCCGCCCTACCCCCGGGGGTCATGATTTTAACAATTTAATATCTACACTACCCAAGGATGCTTCCACATAAGTTTCAGCTTTCCTGGCCCAGTGGTTCTTGAGAAGAAGATTTTTAAAGATTTGTTCTATATATTTCTATGTAAAACTTGGATTCCCTATTGTGGCCCCGCCCTACCCCCGGGGGTCATGATTTTAACAATTTAATATCTACACTACCCCAGGATGCTCCCACATAAGTTTCAGCTTTTCTGGCCCAGTGGTTCTTGAGAAGAAGATTTTTTAATGACCCCACCCTATTTTCGTATTTTCTTGATTATCTCCTCTTGGAAGGGGTCTTGGCCCTTGATTTTAACAATTTAAATTCCCCTTCACCTAAGGATGCTTTGTACCAAGTTAGGTTAAAATTGGCCCAGTGGTTCTTGAGAAGAAGTTGAAAATGTGAAAAGTTTACAGACGGACGGACGGACAGACGGACAGACGGACGGACGACGGACGCCGGGTGATCAGAAAAGCTCACTTGAGCTTTCAGCTCAGGTGAGCTAAAAAGCGTAAGTGACTATCAAAAGGACTTTTGCTCTATGTTAAAATGAAGGACGTGTTAATCAAACCAGCCAAAAATTTGGAGCATTAATAAATTTTAGATGAAATAAGATTTTTTATTTATTTTTGTGTGAAATGATTTTAGAATATTAAATTCGTAATATCATACAGAAAATATTAACTTCAAATCCGTGTCCAGGCACTTTTAAAGTAAACAATTTACGTAAGACACATAAGTTAGTTAAGGAGGATTTCGACACCTATAAAGTATTACTGATTTTTGTTGCATGCATTTTTGTTGCATGCTCCATATCTGATTAAATAAGGTGTCAAAATATTTCAATTTATTTTTAGAAATATTTGAAATATTTTATTTATTTTCTTAAAACCCCTCCTATATTTATTTTTAAAAGCACAGTGCTTTAAATTTCTCTTCAAAGATAAATGTTGCAAAATATTGAAATAATAACCAACAAAGTTAGAAATAAAATCAACACAATTTTTGTTTGAATTTACAAAAATAGACAAAAGAAAAATTAAAATTTCATTCTAATGCAATTGTTTTGTAAAACACTCTTTGATTGGCTGATACACTGATGTTTGAAGCAGTACATGTAAAACGAGCATTAACGAGTGTGAAAGCTTTTTCATTGTGACGTCATAATAGAGCAACCCAAAGATACAATGCTCCGTGACGTATTTCATGTAACAAAATTCAACAAAATAAGACATAAACAACAGAAAAATGCATTGATTGCATAAGAATGGGAAAAACTTAACTTCTAATTTTGTATTTGCGACCGTTAATGCTGATTTAACGGTCGCAAACATCCGTTTTACCAGTTCCGCTTACGCGTCGCCGGTAAAACTCAGTTTGCGACCGTTAAATCAGCATTTACGGTCGCAAATACCAAATTAAAAGATAGTTATTCCCTTACAATGAAAAAAAAAAGAAATTGAAGTAAATTGAAAAACTGTCAAAAATTTCAAACATCAGAAAAAGTCAGGTGTGAGAGATCCGCTTCAAGAGTGGACTCAAATATCTTTGTACTGTTTTAATTTAGAAACTTCAAATAAACTCTACTTGCACATGTATTAAACAAAAATGTCAAGCAAGGACATTGAAAGAAGTTCGTATTATACTAGTCCGAAAAATCCAACGTTTTTCTGGCTGTTTACAATTTTGATATTTTACATGCAAGGAAAACGTCAGAACCCTCGCCCTCACAGAAACTGGGAAATCGCCGCCTCCCACCGCAGGCGGCATTCAGAGGTTGATTTTCGATACTTGTAAACCGAATTTTAAAATGCTGAATTAACATTTTATCACTAGTACAACATCTTTAGTACTCACCAACATTGTTTTTATGTTTCTTTTATGAAATAATATACCGTATAAGTAGAAATTTTAGCGAGGATTTAATTTTAGCATTATTAGCGAGGGTGCCAAGATCGCTAAAATTGAATATCGCTAAAAATTAATTGCGTTTTATTTGTAATAGCTTCTTTAATGTGCACTTAAAAATCGCTAAAATAACATCTCGCTAAAAATAGATTACCAGTTTTTAAGGACAAATCGCTAAATTTGTGTCTCGCTAAAATTTCTACTTATACGGTAATCCAATGAACACATTTTATCTGACTGTTGAGATTTGTTTTCATTTCATGCATTTTAGATCGTACAAGTTCTGAATCGGATTGCGGAATGGTAATTTTTATCCATCGATATTGGTGAGTTTTAAGAGCATTGTGCCATTGATAAATTGTGATTTCGGCATCTGATTCGGTCCCCAAGTATAGAAAATCAACTTCGGGTGGAGACGGTGAAATTCCCAGTTTTCGTAATGGCACCGGTTCTAACTTTTTCCTGGCATGTGAAATATCAAAATCGTAAAAAAAAAGCCAGATAAAACGTCAGATTATTCGGTATTGTACATGAATTTTTTTTATCAAGTTTCCGGTCAATGACAAAGACGTGTATCTAGTGAATTCATGGTATTGAGATAGGTAGATTTACCTAAATGGCAAAAAGCGGGTTAAAGAAATTCCTACAACCTAATTCACACTTCGTCTAAAACCTGCATGTTTCCCATACAAACAGCTGATAATCAAAGTTGATCAAACGTTTGGATCATGCAAAATTCCACTAACTGTCGAAACCTTTTGGTGATTTCATGAAGAGTTTAAGGTAAGATACTCCTCTAATTTCTGACTAAATGAAATATCCAAAGTATATTTGCTTATATGTCTTATATATTTAGTTATAAGAAATTTAAAAGACCCTATTATTTTTTTTTGCTTATATGTCTTATATATTTAGTTATAAGAAATTTAAAAGACCCTATTTTATTTCCTCGTCACAATTGTACTACTTTAAATAGAAATGGTAAACTGTGTTGTAAATTAGGGACTATATTCTTAGCGGAATGGTGGCGTATGAAAATATCTTCTTTTCTGCCTCTTAAAATTATTATACAACATTAAATTTGGTTAAATTTTTTACGCAATCAAAGACTAGATTACATTTTCAAATGTAAGTTAAACTAATAATAGAAAATTTAAGTTTCAAACTATCTCAAATAAATAAGATTTTTCAAACATACTAGAATTATCTTGGCTTTTAAATGCTTCAAATCAAAGTACAGATTTGAGCCAAAAATCCATAAAAAGTGTTATTTCTCTCTTAGTAATCGATCAAATCTTTTAGTTTTTGTATCATTTTGTACCATTATGTGCAATCTGATTAAAATTAGATGTTAGATCCGCTCGCATACTTGCTACACTAACATCTAACAACATCCCATAGAGGGTCACGTCAACGGTCAAATTCGAAACACCTCTAGACTTATTAGATTCGATTACGTCAACAAATATGCGATGATTTTGCAGCGACAATGTGATTGGTTGAAAGATTTTTAACTCTGACGTGACCCTCTATGGGATGTTGTTAGATGTTGGTGTAGCGAGTATGCGAGCGGATCAAACATTTAATTTTAATTAGATTGCTTTATGTGACAACTGTACTATATGTAAAAATGAGAAAGTTAGATATAGGAAGCATATAAAATAACTAATATATCCTTAAAACTTCACAAAAGTAGAGGGAATTCAGATTAGCAAATATCAATTTTATTTGAATTATCTATGTCAATTTGATAATATCATTTTATATGCCCTTAATGGTTATATATTTTTATGCAAAAAGAAAAACATTCAATTTTTTGAAATACAAGTATCACAATACTAAGGTTTCTCGCCTGTAATCAGTATATGTCTGTATGTAGATCTTAAATTTTTGTCATCCGTTGAATGCCTTTCGACGCAAAACCCATCTAACATGTTTATTATGTGCTTATCACGTGTGTATCTTCAGGTGTCCATCTAGATCTGACTTTTTACAATATGTTCTTGGACAGAAATAACATTTACAAGGTTTTTGTCCAGTATGTATCATCATGTGTATTTGTAAGGTATCTCTCCAGGTGAATAACTTTCCACAAACATCACATTTATAAGATCTATCACATGTGTGTGTCCTCATGTGTTTCTGTAAGTGATGTGTCTGCCTAAATTCTTTGCCACACACATCACATTTATAAGGTTTGTCTCCAGTATATGTGTCCTCATGTGTCTTTTTATATCGTTGGCATATTTGAAAAATCTCCTACAAACATCACATTTGTAAGGTTCATCACCTGTATGTATTCTCATGTGTCCCTGTAGGTTATTTTTCCAGGTGAATAACTTCCCACAAACATCACATTTTAAGATTTATCACCAGTATCAGTGCTCATGTGTTTCTGTAAGTTCTGTAATTGGATGAATACCTTGCTACACACATCACATTTAAAAGGATAATCACCTGTATATGTCCTCATGTGTGTCTGTGAGCGTATTGTCTGGTTGAATGTTCTCTCACACACATCAAATTTATAAGGTTTATCACATGTGTCCTCATATGCGTCTGTAAGTTTCCTGAATTGTTGAATGCCTTCCCACACACATCTCATTGAAATGATTTATCACCAGAATGTCCATCACATTGATGAGGTTTATCACCCGTATGTGTTCTCATGTGTGTCTGTAATTGATTTGTCTGGCTGAATGCTTTCTCACACACATTACATTTATAAGGTTTATCACCTGTGTGTATTCTCATGTGTGTCTGTAAGATATTTTTCTGGCTGAATGCTTTCTCACACACATTACATTTATAAGGTTTATCACCTGTATGTATTCTCATGTGTGTCTGTAATTGATTTGTCTGGCTGAATTCTTTCCCACACGCATCACATAAGGTTTTTCACCTGTATGTATCCTTCTGTGTTTGTGTAAGTTCTGCGATTGGGTAAATGTCTTCCCACACACATCACATTGATAAGATTTATCACCTGTGTGTAGCTTCATGTGGCAGTTTAAGTTACTTAAATTGTTGAAAGCCTTTCCACAAATATCACATTTATAAGGTTTATCACCTGTATGTATCCTCATGTGTGTCTGTAAGGCATTTAATCTGTTGAATGCATTCCCACACACATCGCATTTATAAGGTTTATCACCTGTATGTATCCTCATGTGTTGCTTTAAGTGTTGTGACTGGCTGAATGCTTTCCCACACACATCACATTTATAAGGTTTATCACCTGTATGTATCCTCATGTGTCCCTGTAAGTGTATTGACTGTCTGAATGCTTTCCCACACAAATCACATTTATATGGTTTTTCTCCAGTATGTATTCTTTTATGTTTGATTAAGTTTTGAGACAGGCTGAAGTTCTTTAAACAGAAATCACATTGAAAAGCTTCATCAGTTGTATGCTTTCGTATGTGTTTCTGTAAAGTATTCAGGTCTTTGAACGCTTTGGTGCATAAACCACAATTAAAAGGTGTTATACTTGCATGTCCAATCACAGCCTGACTTTGAATCTTTGAATTAGATGACCAGACTTCTTTTTCCATCTGTAAATTTAGTAAAAATTGTTTTAAGTAGTGTGCCAATCTAAGTTCTTTGATGATTATATATAGAGAAAACAGAAATTAGACATAAATGAATTCCATTGCAAACAAAATTTTACTTTTTTTTTATGTATCTCCTTTCTCTTTTTTCCACTATACAGATGAATAATAACAAGAAGCCCAGGGACCACATCGCTCACCTGAGCAATTGGCTAGGAGAGAGCACATATCAGATGTGGTCATGATTTGAACAAAATAGGATCTACACTACCTGAGAATGATTTCTTAAAAATATCACTAAGCAAAGCTTTGAAGTACTTGAAAAGAAGATATTAAAAGGTTTCCCCATATATTCCTATGTAAAACTTTTAACGGCCATTTGGCCCCACCCTACCCCCGGGGGTCATGATTTGAACAAACTTGAATCTACACTACCTGGGGATGATTCCATATGAGTTTCATCTTTCCAATCTCAATGGATCTTGAGAAGATTTTTTCTATATATTCCTATGTAAAACCTAGATTGGCCATTTTGGCCCCATCCTACCCCCAGGGGTCATGATTTAAATGAACTTGAATCTACACTACCTGAGGATGATGCAACATGGGTTTCATCTTTGCTGGCCCAGTGGTTCTTTAGAAGAAGATTTTTAAAGATTTTTCCTATATATATATATATCCTATGTTAAACTTCGATCGGCCATTTTGACCCCACCCTACACCCAGGGGTCCTGATTTGAACAAACTTGAATCTACACAATCTGAGGATAATTCCACATGAGTTTCATCTTTCCTGGCCCAGTGGTTCTTAAGAAGAAGATTTTTAAAGATTTTTCCTATATATTCCTAATATGTAAAACTTGGTTCAGCCATCAAAACTTTTAGTTTTTGTATCATTTTGTACCTTTATGTAACAACTGTCCTATATGTAAAAATAAGAAAATTAGATATAGGAAGCATATAAAATAACTAATATATCCTTAAAACTTAAGAAAAGTAAAGGGAATTCAGATTAGCAAATATCAATTTTATTCGAATTATCTATGTCAATTTGATAATATCATTTTATATGCCCTTTATGGTTATATATTTTTATGCTTAAAGAAAAACATTCAATCTTTTGAAATACAAATATCACAATACTAATATTTCTCGCCTGTAATCAGTATATGTCTGTATGTAGATCTTAAAGGTACTTGGACACAGATTTGAAGTCAATATTTTTCAATAATTTTCTATAATATTACGACATATATATTTTGATAGCGTTTCACAAAGAAATTAACTTAAAATCTTGTTTCATTTAAAAGTTATTAAAACTTCAAATTTTTTGGCGGGTTTGATTGACACACCTTTGCACTTTCACAAATTTTAACCCTATTCTTTTTTCTTTAGGAAAAGTGGCAATTTTATTGTGTATTAATGAGAATTATTAAAACTTTTATCCAGAAAAATAGTTTTATTCCGAGTACAAATGCTAAAAAGCAAAACTCATTCGTCATTCCGAACTACGTGTTGCGTACAGAGTTTGGTAAATCGAGCTAACCCGTGTTATGTACACAGTTTTTGTAAACAAGGCTCGAGTTCTGTTATTGTTTATATTTAGAATTCACTGGGTGCGTTTAATATCGTCACAGTCTGTTTATCACAAGTGCACGAACTGACAATATATTGTGTGTTTGTTTAACTTTTGAATGCCTACTCTGAGTTTTCTGGATTATAGTATTAAAGGTACTTGGACACAGATTTGAAGTCAATATTTTTCAATTATTTTTTATAATATTACAACTTATATATTTTAATAGCGTATCACATAAAAATTAATAAAAATCCTTATTCCATATAAAAGATATTAACATTTCAAATTCTTTGGCGAGTTCGATTGACACATCCCTGCACATTCGCAAAATTAATTTTATTCTTAATTCATAAGAAAAGTGTCAATCTAGTTATGTATAAATGAAAAATATTAATACTATAATCCAGAAAACTCAGAGTAGGCATGTTCGAAAGTAAAACAAACACACAATAAATTGTCAGTCCGTGCAATTGTGATAAACAGACTGTGACGATATTAAACGCACCCGGTAAATTCTAAATATAAACAATAACAGAACTCGAGCCTTGTTTACAAAAACTGTGTACATAACACGGATTAGCTCGATTTGCCAAACTTTGTACGCAACCCGTAGTTCGGAATGACGAATGAGTTTTTCTTTCTAGCATTTGTACTCGGAATAAAACTATTTTTCTAGATAAAAGTTTTAATAATTCTCATTAATACACAATAAAATTGCACTTTTCCTAAAGAAGAAGAATAGGGTTAAAATTTGTGAAAGTGCAATGGCGTGTCAATCAAACCCGCCAAAAAATTTGAAGTTTTAATAACTTTTAAATGAAATAAGATTTTTAGTCAATTTCTATGTGAAACGCTATCAAAATATATATGTCGTAATATTATAGAAAATTATTGAAAAATATTGACTTCAAATCTGTGTCCAAGTACCTTTAATATTTTTCATTTATACACAACTAGATTGACACTTTTCTTATGGATTAAGAATAAAATTAATTTTGCGAATGTGCAGGAATGTGTCAATCAAACTCGCCAAAGAATTTGGAATGTTAATATCTTTTATATGAAATAAGGTTTTTTATTAATTTTTATGTGATATGCTATTAAAATATATAAGTTGTAATATTTTAGAAAATTATTGAAAAATATTGACTTCAAATCTGTGTCCAAGTACCTTTAAATTTTTGTCATCGGTTGAGTGTCTTTCGACACATCACCCATCTAACAGGTTTATTATGTGTTTATCACGTGTGTATCTTCAGGTGTCCATCAAGATGTTTTTTTACAATATGCTCTTTAACAGAAATAACATTTATAAGGTTTCTCTCTAGTATGTATCATCATGTGCATTTGTAAGGTATCTCTCCGGATGAATAACTTTCCACAAACATCACATTTATAAGATCTATCACCTGTATGTGTCCTCATGTGTTTCTGTAAGTGTTGTGTCTGCCTGAATTCTTTGCCACACACATCACATTTATAAGGTTTGTCTCCAGTATGTGTCCTCATGTGTCTTTTTATATCGTTGGCATATTTGAAAAAACTCTCACAAACATCACATTTGTAAGGTTCATCACCTGTATGTATTCTCATGTGTCCATTTAAGTTATCTTTCCAGGTGAATAACTTCCCACACACATCACATTTATAAGATTTATCACCAGTATGTGTGCTCATGTGTTTCTGTAAGTTCTGTAATTGGATGAATACCTTGCTACACACATCACATTTATAAGGATAATCACCTGTATGTGTCCTCATGTGTGTCTGTAAGTGTATTGTCTGACTGAATGTTCTCTCACAAACATCACATTTATAAGGTTTTTCACCTGTATGCGTCCTCATGTGCGTCTTTAAGTGTTGTGTCTGCCTGAATTCTTTCCCACACTCATCACATTTATAAGGTTTATCACCTGTATGTATCCTTCTGTGTTTGTGTAAGTTCTGTGATTGGTTAAATGCCTTTCCACACACATCACATTGATAAGATTTATCACCTGTGTGTAGCTTCATGTGGCAGTTAAAGTTACTTAAATTGTTGAAAGCCTTCTCACACACATCACATTTATAAGGTTTATCACCTGTATGTATCCTCATATGTCCCTGCAAGTGTTGTGACTGGCTGAATGCTTTCCCACACACATCACATTTATATGGTTTTTCTCCAGTATGTATTCTTTTATGTTTGATTAAGTTACGAGACAGCCTGAACTTCTTTAAACAGAAATCACATTGAAAAGCTTCATCAGTTGTATGCTTTCGTATGTGTTTTTGTAAGGTATTCAAGTCTTTGAACACTTTGGTGCATAACCCACAATTAAAAGGTGTTATACTTGCATGTCCAATCACAGCCTGACTTTGAATCTTAGAAATAGATGACCAGACTTCTTTTTCCATCTGTAAATTTAGCAAAAATTGTTTTAAGTAGTGTGTCAAGCTACGTTTTTTGATGATTATATGTACAGAAATCAGAAATTAGACATAGATGAATTCCATTGAAAACAAAATTTTACTTTTCTTTTTTTTTTTTTTACATGTATTTCCTTTCTCTTTTTCCACTATACAGGTGAATAATAAAAAATGTTTAAAATCATTTTGGGTGAAGACCGATGTGTCTTATTTTCTATACTTTAAAGCAATGAAGTAAAAATTTATTCTAAATATATTGCTTAAAAACAACTCCTTAGTTTTGAAAATAATGTTAAAGAATTACACCATGTTTCCTTTTAAAATTACACAAAAATTTCGGAAAACACTCACAACTGTAGCCATACAATATTAGTCAAAATAATATTATTTCATTATCTATACTCTTTATAGATTACAGTTGCGGATTCATGAATTTAATAACTGGGGAGTGGTGGTACAGAGGGCAGGGTGTCTGAAGCTGCGTTGAAGCCCCATGGGGGTTTGGAGCACATTCCTGGTAAGGCCAGGGGAACGAACGTCTGCTATAATATGCACCTCCCCCCCTCCACCCTTGATTGAGAAAACCAATCGTCACCTTGCAGGAATTTTAGAATACATTGCCATGGCGGTAAATCATTATTTTCGGAATATCTCATACCGTACGTGTAGATCTACTGATAAGTTTGTGTTGAATGCTAGTAATAAAAAAAATAATTATTTACATGCTTGTTTAACAAAATACAAGGAAATTTTAACAATCAAACGGTGGATTCGGGGGAAGGGGGGGGGGGGGGGGGGGGGGGGGGGGGCTCGATGCAACGGCCCTGGATCCGCTTTTGAATTGCATGTTTAATTTAAACCTGTCTTGAAAGCACTGATGTTAACATACAGCATGATAAATATAATCTAAATCATACTTTTGAAAAGCTGCATGATTATTTTCAATAAAACATGAAAAAAAAATCTTTTCTTGAACATAAAGTCAACATCATGTCAAATACGAAGGAGGCGCTCGTTTTGATAAGAGGTACGTGTATAAATCAATTGACTGTTTTTCATTGCATGTATTGATTGAAAATTTATCATATTGTTATTTTATTATGGAAGACTGAAAAATTCTGTTATTCAACATATGTCACATGGTGACGTCTTGTTTTTAATGTATTGCGTCATTGATTTCCATGCAATGTCCCTTTATAAATTTTACGTAGAAAAGATTATGTGGTTTTCATAACATTCAGATACAGATTTAAACAATAAGTTTCCGTAAAAGTACAGATTAGATAATAACACAATCAGATTCAGACTTCAACATCTAATTTCTTTAAAAGTATAGATTTTAATGAGGAGGAAAAGTCACATCTATCCAAAAACGAAGTATTTTCAACTAAAGTTTTTCTTAAAAACGGACGTGGCCGTACTTTTGTACAGTTATTTTTTTTTTCTTGCATATTAGTTGCCAAAGTACACTTGTTCTTTCTGCAAAGTTTTGCATATGTACTCGGATGTAGCCACATCGAAATGTTAACTTGAAGAGTAGAAAAACGTCCAAAATAGGTGATTTCCGGAATATATGACCGGTTTTGAGTGTTACACAAAAGGTCACGTGAGCTGAAGAAAATTGATACCAATTTTTCACAAAGGGGAACCTTAACAATAAATTGACACAGTTTAATAAATGTTATCGTGCGTTTAATGTTTGCCGATTTTACAGGGCCGCCTTGTAATACATAATGTACCCAGTTCTTAATGAACAAGTGGAAATTTTAGTGAGATGCAAAGAACTTTATTCGGTAATATCCAATATTTGCCCCCCAAATTAAACTTTGATGAAGATATATCATATTAAGTTCTTAAACAAGAGAGTATATGCTGACTTCAAAACACTGAATATTTTCATAAGTAATGATGCCATTTGTACATAATGACGTCACAAACATAACGTAAATTTCAGATTTTTATGAATTTTACAGAAAAATGTACATATTTCGTCGATATTTTGAGTAAAAGTCACCGAGCGTATGTGTGTTCAGGATCAATATTTTGATAATGATATAATGTGTAGAATGATAATATCAATGAAATATGTCAATATTGTTCCTGAACAAACTTGCGCTGCACAAATTTTAAAGCTAAAATTGTTGAGACGTCATAAAAACAAAAATTGTGAATACACTGCTTTGACAATATAATATTTTCTGTTAATTTATATTTCTCATACAATTTATTGAATTCAGCACATTTCAGGAAGTTTTCAAAATTTGACTTTTGTGGGGGCAAATATATGTAATATACTGCATATATAGTTCTTTAGCATTTGTCCTTAAAATTGGGTATTTAATTTTAAGTGAGATGTACTACCGTATAGCCGTTTTTTTTTGTTTTTTTTTTTGGCGAGACACAAATTTGGCGATTTTAGGTTGTTAGGATATATCATTAATTTTGGTGGATAATATTTTGGTGAATTCAAATTTATTACCATTAAGTTGCAGGTTAAGAATACGCTCTTGTTATGATTGCACACGTCCTCCCAAACTTGCCAAAGTGTCTGGAAATCCTCAGAAATAATATTGTAAAGAACATTTTTAAAGAAGTAAAATATTTGTATACAATTGAAAACGAAAGAAAACACGAACTTATTTTTTTCGTTAGCTAAATCCGTTTATATATACATATTGCTGACAATGCATTCCAAGTGCATGTAGTTTTAAACATTAAGAGCCATTCTCTGTAATGACTTGAACTTTTATATAGGAGCAGTGGCACGCATAGTCTCAGAATTTCTCCAAACTCTCTATGATAAAAGTCTTTGATACCCTAAACTGAAATTAGGCAAAAATTGGTTGCTATGTTTTATAGTTACCATGGCAACATGTCTTTAAGTTCGAAAAATGGCATTTTTTAACATGTTTAGAGCCACATAGTTAACATTTGCGGCAAAGCAAACAATTGGCAATGACTGTTTCCAAAAGTTGAATGTCAGATGTCTCAAATGCATGATAAACATGTTTGGTAAATCAACTATTACATACGTTACTATGGTAACAAAGAATTCAAAAGTAAAAAAATATTCATTGAATTTTATAAAGTCATACACGTAAAAATAAATAGCAATTATAGGATGAAATATGACCAAATAATAGAAAAAAGAGCCTTGAAACATATACCAAGAACAATATATGATATTTCATTTTGGATGGCAATGGTTGCCAAGGTTTTTATACCACAGAGAGCCTTTAAAGTAACACTCTGTATGTTTCAATCTGATCCTATCTTTTAAAAAAGCACATTTCCTCATAACTGATGATCAATTTTTGAAGATGTTGGTGTGCTCCTAGTTTTCCCATTTGAAAAATTCAGTTTAGATTCTTTAAATAGAGTGTTGCTATGGAAATAAGCAGAAAATATATGCTTAAAAACCTGAAAAATATTTTCTGTCCTTGGATACGTACCCTTAAATGTAGATTCCCAAAACTTTTATGATTGATATTTATTAACAGCTAACCTGACTTTTAATTTTGACTATCATCCAATCTCTAAGTGGATGCAAGAAGTTGGCGCACAGGGTTTAATATTAATATAAAGTTCACAAAATCGAACATTTTCCCTTCTTGGTAACCATAGCAACAGTATTGTTTTCTTCATCAAATTTTATCGATGTATGATATTCAACTTCAGTTCTAACAGATAAGTACGATTCAAGCTGAGTCCTTTAATTTGTTTCTTGGTTATATGGCAATTGAATTCTTAATGCAGCAAAAAATAATTCACTTTTAAGCACTGGTACTTTGTTTCCATGGTAACACTACAAAGTAGCAATTAAACCCAATTTTTCTTATGGTTTTGGTGTTGTAAGGTCCTAAGGATGCATATTTTCCAGTCTTGAGTTTTCAAGTTTTTCCTCAAGACAGTAGCATTAATCCAAACTTAGTTACTAGTTTTGCATGGTTACACTGTGTTACCATGGCAACCATAAAAGTTATTTATAGAATAATATTGCTTATACTTATATACTTAAGGTCAAACATTTTCATTGTTTTTCTTAAGTCTTTGATTGAGTTTGAGCATGTAACACCTACCATTAGTGAATACGGAGTGTTTTTCAGCATATTTCAGCATTTTAAATGTATTCCAAATGTATCCTTGGTTACCACTTACTTAGATATATATTCTAAACAGTTTCTTTACAGTATAAGTGACATCAAGGTGTCATGTTTTTGTGAGAATGACTTGTTTGCTATTTCTAGTTTTTATTAAGCCACAGTCAAGATTTAAAGTGGGTGAAAATCTCGATTTTTCGAACTTTTCCGGCTGTTGCCATAGCAACCGAGACACATAGCAACAAAATTTTGTTTGATATTTGTTTCTGGTGTCAAGTACTAAGCATGGGTGAAGTTTCATCAAAATCGATGACCATGCGTGGCAACGAAGTTTAAGTGGTTAGAGAGAATGGCTATTAATTGTTGAAAAAACTTCATTGGTCATAAGTGTGCCGTTTAAATAACATGATTTGAACCCATTGTTTAGCAAGCATGACACCTTTATAACTTGAGGATTGATTGAAGTAAAAGTTTTGGCAGTGATGAAATCTAAATTAAAAAAGATAAATTTATATAAACTAAATATTTTTGTTTAATCAAAATAATATCAGTATGGATAATTAAGGTCTTCCGCTCAGGCGGAAGACCTTCTACTGATTCTGATGGTTAAGATTATTCCCTATTATTCTTTTTTTTTTCCTAGACGCCAACTTTGAGACCTCGTAACTCGCTCATTTCTGAACGGATTTCGCACAAATTTTCAGAGTTTTGGGACGTTACAAAACTCAGTTAAAATGTTTTCATACATTTCAAAAATTCCCTTCCGCTTTCGAGTTATTTCCCTTTAAGTGAAAATTTGGTACTGTTCGTTTCCAGACAAAGGCTCAGAAACGACAAAAGCTGGAGCAGAATGTCTACTGCATTTGAATACAAGAAGAATTGAAGTTGTGCCTATCGGTTTTTCTTTTTCGATTTCTGCGCTCCAAACGGTGCTAGATAGGGGTCAAAAATGAGGATGCCCAAAAGCGCCAAATTTTGCATATATTTCCTTGTATATCTTTTAAACTAAAAATAATTTGTTAAGACATATTTCACAAATATTGTGCACAATTTTAAGATCTATCATTTGACATCATTAAAAAGGGGCTGGCCCCTCAAATTAGGGGTCAAGGGCGCTCGAAAGTTTTTGCCTTATAACTCAAAAACAATTATGGTCACGGCGTAGTGGGCAGCGGACGTGTTTTCGCTGTCCTCCGATCGACTTGACATTTTTTCGCTAAAAAAGCGTATATTTTCTTTCTACGACTGTTTGGAAAGAAATATACTGTGTGGATAGTGTGTATAGTGTAAAGTGTATATAAAGTGTGATTCTTTGTGCATTTTTCTGCACGTTTGGGATTTAAATTACTCTGAGCTGATATACCCGGTGTTTACCTGGTTTACCTGGTGAGTACCTACTCAGGTGTGTTATTGACTCAGGAGCAGAATTCTATCTATACTTTGTATGCATGTGTTATAACTCAATACATTCTTTATCGAACTTTTGAAAATGGATCAAATGCTGAAACCAGTATACTTGAAGAACAACGAGCTTCTATCTGAAAGCGATGATGAAAGAATCACGAATTTTGAGATGCTTCAAGCTGTTACTTCGTGCGTCGGTGATGCGGTGAAATGCATCCAATTAGACCGCGATTTGTGGCGAATATATCTGACCAATGCCCACAGCAGAAGTAAAATTCTACTGGAAGGTTTCGATTTTAAAAATCAGCACATATCTCCGTACGACACAAATCCGTACTCCGCCGGCCTGGAAGGTCCAAGAGATCAAGCTTTAAAAGTAACAATATGCGGTGTTCCCTTATCCGTGGACGACTCAGCGATACACGAGATGTTAAATAAACTAGGGGTTTCGCCGAAAAGTGATCTTAAGTATGAAAAGATCCGTAACCCGACCAACAATAAAATGACCAACGTCCTGAATGGGAACCGGTTCATCTACATCGATCCTCCATCAAAGGGACCACTTCCCCGTTTCTCTTATTGCGCGGGACTAAAATGCAAAATATTTCATAGAGGCCAAAATGTGGACAAACCCACGGTAACATGTACCAAATGCTGGGAAGCTGGGCACTCAGCGCGCAACTGCACAAACGACCGCAGATGTGCCGCTTGCAAAAACACCGGGCATGACCCAGGAGATGAGTGTTGTCCCGAGTATGTTACTGGCAACCCCAAAAATGTGGAAACATTAAGCGGCGAAAAGAACATCCTATCCAACTTCTATTCCTGTAAATTAGACATCTATGGTGAATCCTTTACATCTGCAGAACAAGCCTTCCAACTCACCAAGGCCATTCGTGCCGGCAATCTGATCGCTGCAGAAAAAATCCGGGAAGCTAAATCCGCTCTGGACTGTAAATTCATTGGCAAATCCGTTGCCGAGTCACCACAGTGGCGACAAGATGCTGAATCAGTGATGGAGGAAATCATCGGTGCCAAGGTAGCCCAGTTAAAGGATATGAAGGATCTCCTTACATCATCAAAACCAAATGTCATCTTTGCTCATTCGGTTTACGACCGCTACTGGGGAACCGGGTTAGACGCGGAGAAAACCCTGTGCACAAACCCAGATGCCTGGCCTGGTAAAAATGTATGGGCAAAATCATTCAGCGAATTGCAGATAAATGCAGACACAGACCGCGCGCGGCGTCCCAACCAAGGCCCCAGCGCAAGGCCAAGCAGCAAGGAATTGACAGCTACTTAGGGTAATATGTTTACTATAAATTTTAGAAACTCTCTATTCCCTTTTTTTTTCTCTCTCACTTTGTAAAGCAATATTTTTCCTTTTGTCACAATGTCTACCTTAAAATGTCTGTCGTTAAACTGTAGGGGGTTGAATGATTATAACAAAAGATGTATTTTGTATGAGTGGTTAAAAAACGTTGACTGCGACATAGCATTTTTGCAAGAAACTCATTTTGTTTCAGAAAAGGAGACGCAGTACAATGCAAGATGGCTAGGGTCTTCTTATCATTGTTTTTCTAATTCCCCCCACAGTAGGGGCGTTACAATATTGTTTAAAAAAGAATTCTCATTTAAGTTTATAAATCAACACAGATCTAATGACGGTCGCATCATATTGTTAAATATTGAACACGATAACAAAAATATAACCCTTATCAATATATATGCACCAAACACTGAAAATTTAAGATCTGATTTTTTCAAAAAGGTTTCAAAATGGATATCGCAATATAGTTTAAATGAAGAAAACATAATTTTTGTTGGCGATCTCAATTGTGTTCCAAACAATAAGAAAGACAAAAGCGCAAAAATATTGCAAGATATAATTTCTAAGTTTTCATTTCTTGATCTCTGGTTAAATTTAAATCAACAGAAAACTGGTAATACTTGGTGTGACGGGCAAAACGTACCTAAAAGTAGAATTGATTATGTATTTTTCACTGACAACTTTTGCCACAAACCTTTAAATTTCTTTCTACGAAAACCGCCAAATGTTTCAAAGTCAAGATTAAGCGATCATCTTGCTCTCGTTTTTAAATGTGAAATTTCTGGAAATACACGCGGAAAAGGTTATTGGAAGTTAAACACATCGATCTTAAAAGAATCGGCGTATTGTGATTTAATCAACAATTTTTTCGCTAACCTACCCGAAGAAATTACAAATAACAGCAATTGTAAAACTAAATGGGAACTAATTAAGTTTAATATCAAGAAACTTAGTATTGACTACTGTAAAAACAGAAACAAAACTCAAAGGGAAAAAATACAAAAGATCGAAAACGAAATTGAACAAATGGAAAATAAACACTTTACAGAAATAGATATGACACGAAAAAAAGATCTTGAAAATCAACTCGATAATTATTATGAAAATAAGGCAAAAGGAGCGCAGATTCGATCAAGAGCAAGATGGATAGATGAGGGTGAAAAGAATACAGCATACTTTTTAAGGCTCGAAAACAAACATCAATCACATAACGTTATAAACAGAATCAAAGTCAATGAAGAAATCCTTACCAAGACCGACGATATACTTAATCAACTATGCGTATTTTATGAAAATTTGTATTCATCTCAGAAAATTACAGTTGAAAGAATAGATAATTATCTACGCGATATTGAAATGCAAACTATACTTACTGATGACGAGAAAGATTTTTTTGACAAATTTCCTACATTAAAAGAATGCTCCGAGGCAGCATTCGAAATGAAAAACAACAAGTCCCCTGGACTCGACGGCTTACCGGTTGAGTTTTACAAAATGTTTTGGAAACATTTAAAACAATACATGTATGATGCGCTAATTAAATCTTACGAAGAACAAGAATTAACAAATACACAAAAATGTTCCGTCTTGTCTTTAATTCACAAGAAAGGTGATCTTGATAAACCTCAAAATTACCGTCCCATAAGTTTAACAAATTGCGATTACAAAATTATAGCCTGCGTCTTTTCTCGGCGTTTAAAAAAATTCATAAATAAATTAATTAACCCGGATCAGTCTGGGTATATAAAAGGACGATATATAGGTAGTAATGCAAGACTTATTTTAGATATCTTTGAATACTGGGAAAGAAACAATGAATCGGGTATACTGTTATTTGCTGACTTTCAGAAAGCGTTTGACTCAGTTGAGTGGGAATTTCTGATTCAATCAATGAAGAAGTTTAACTTCGGTGACAACTTTGTCAGATGGATCAAAATCTTATATACAAACCCTTACTTTCACATAAAAAATAATGGCTGGATTTCTAGAAAATGTCAGATGAATAGAGGCATCAGACAGGGGTGTCCTGTCTCAGCTATATTATTTCTATTCGTAATGGAAATCTTATCTACAAAGGTAAATAAATCAGATAATGTTCAAGGTTTTAAAATATGTAATACGCAAAAGGAAATAAAATGCATACAGCATGCGGATGATAGTACTTTTCCAGTCAAAGATGAAGAATCTCTTAAACATGTAATTAAAATCATTGAAGATTTCGGGTCGATTTCCGGCACAAAGTTGAACTTATCAAAAACAGAATGTATTCTATTGGGAGATATTAAACAAGACATGGAAGGGGAGACATCTCTACATGGTGTCAGAATTAACTCTAAAACAATAAAATGCCTCGGCATATACATCGGGCATGACGAAGCAGAAAGAAATGAGAAAAACTGGCTATGCAAATTGAGAGAATTTGAAAAAATACTTGACTCCTGGCGAAGCAGAAAATTAACTATTTTTGGAAAATGTCAGATTATAAATTCTCTATTAATTTCAAAAATATTATACACTGCTTCTATATTAGAGAATCCAGAGCAATCTTCGTCAAAAGTCTAAACAAAATAATATTCTCCTTCATTTGGGGTAACCGTGAAAGAATAAAACGCAAAACCTTAATAAGAAGCATAAACGAAGGCGGAATCGGTATCACTGACTTTGAGTCTAAAGTCAAAGCTATTAAAGCCTCATGGGTTACAAAGATTACAAAAGATAAAAGCAGTCTACTATCTCTCGTAAATGCTGTTTTATACAAAAATGATATAGATTTTGCGTTTTTAACAAATTCAAGTGTAACAAATTACAATGATCTCATACTAAACTCCCTTCCTGAGTTTTATAAAGAGGTTGTCTTGGCTTTTAATGAATGTAAGGATAATACTTTTACAAATCTTGCAAATCAGAATATTTGGCTTAATAAAAACATTTGCTTTAAAGGTAAACCACTATTCTTTCCGAATTGGACCAAAGGGGGTCTTTTGTTAGTAAAAGACCTCTTTAATGACAATGGTTTCAAAACTGTAAATGAAATTAAAGAAAAATTAGCATCCACTAATAATTTCCTTTGCGAATATCTAATGGTAAAGACCGCCTTAAAGAAACACTATTCACGCATAAACATGCAAACTATAAACTTCGTAAACACAAACGCTAATCAACAATTCTATTTTGACGGAAAATTTGAAGATATTTCTAATAAAAAAAGCTTGTTTTTTCTACAACATTTTAATAAAAAAGAAATCGCACAATCTAATCATGGAAAATATCTGGTGTAGAGAATTCCAAATAGATAAGAGTCATTTCAATACTATATATGAAAATAAAGTTCGCTCATTATTTGATAAATCTGTATCAGAATTTAGTTATAAGCTACTACATAATCTGTTGACTACAAATCTATCCGTTAGTAAGTGGGATAAAAACAACAGTGGCAACTGTGATTTCTGTGATACACAAGAAAATATCAAACATTTGATTTTCGAATGTGACTTGATAAAGCCAATCTGGAGTAAAATTTCTCAATTAATAAAGATAGATATAACATGGAAAATGATTGTTATAGGATTTATTTTTTTCAACAACAAATACACTCTTATTTTAGATAATACATTGTCATTCTTGGCGTGCAAGATTTACAAATATAAAATGAAATGTAGAATTGTTAAAGACCAGGTTACATATGAAGGAGTGTGTCGCTTTTTAAAAAGTGCGCTGATGCAAATGTATTTTACTATTAAAAAGACAAAATGTATTAATTCAGATTTTAAAATTCTTGAACTTTTGTCACAAAACTTATAATAATATGTATATTAGTTGTATCAATTTTATATGTACTAGAGGGTGAGCTGGCCCTCTGCATGTACATCCATGTGGCAGGACAAAATGGACTGTGAAGTGAACTGTAAATGGAAGTCCTGTCGCATGATATTTCTGTCATCTATTCTGTTTGCAAAATTTATTTATATTCTACTATAACATTATATTGTTTTATTAACATGATGTCACTGCTGCATGCTTTTGAAGCAGCTAATTTTCGTCTATTGAATTGTATAATCATTTGAAATGGGTTCTTTAACATCTTACTGATCTCAAGAAAACGTTATTTTGTTCGAATCTTGTGTATTTGAATGAGCAGCAAACTTTATGTACAGGTAACTGATTAGTTTTATACGGCCAGTGAAGAATTCTTTATGCGTACGCGTATAACACGTATAGCTGAAATAAACTGGATAAAAATATATACTTAACTAAACTGAATGTTAAACTTTGCTGAGATAAAGTTTTTAACGTATTCTCTAGCTGGATGTCGTACAGATTATTCAGAGACAACTTTCTCCTTGTATTTAGTTAAAATTACAAGACGGGAGATAGGAAAAATACTTATCATCTCTCATTCGATTGATACTCAATGTTGCATTATTTATAAATAAAAGAAAAAAATAAGCTTACAATAATTCACTGTCATTTTATTCAGGCATCGTGAATTTTCCTCGGACCTTGACTGCTTTGTTTACAGTTGTGCAACCTGTTTATCGATTGCACATGCATTAACCTATATACATTCCGGAGGTCAACATTACCGCTCTTTGATTTGTACGCGAGTCCTCGAGTTATCTAAAACGATGCTAGTCATCGATTTACTCACTTTAAAATCAAGAATTTGTTATTTGCGTAAATCGTAAGAATATTTCTAGACACAAATATAAAGGTTTTCTTGAACATGTACGAGTATTAAAAGATAAAATGTCTGATTCTATTCTTTGAAGAATGATAGAAAGGCACTGCGATTTTGCTCAGGTACAGAAGATTTCTCTGGACGAGTCCGTTGGTTACACTGAAAGGTGACGCAGGATGACCTATCAATAACTCTGCCAATTTTGATAGAAATTGTAATTGCACATGTACATAAATTAATGTTGAATTTTACCCTTGTGAAGTCCATTATAGTTTCGTTATTTAAAGAATAAAATTAAGTAACTTTGAGTTTTGCATAATTGCTACATAACTTATCATTGTATTTTTCTGCATGATATGCTCATAAATTTCTTTAATTTCCTCAAATAAAAAGCTAGAATATCACAATGACACGATTTTATCTGCATGTACATAATATTAACTAAACTACAAGCTGTTTTGCTGTCTTGCAAAGATTTTTAAAACAAACCACTAAATTTTCATTAATGCCCAATTATCTCCCCTTTAATGAGGGCATTGCACTTCATTTGAAAAAACTTGAATCCTCTTCACCCAAGGATGCTTTGTGGCAAGATTGGTTGAAATTGGCTCAGCGTTTCTTGAGAAGAAGTCAAAAATGTGAAAGATTTACAGACAGACAGACAGAAGAACGCCAGACAAAATGTTATCAGATTTTAAGCTGTTGAGCCTTCGGCTCAGGTGAGCTAAAAACAGGATTTTCTGTATCCTAATTTTGCATCATAACTTTGTAACTAACTGGGATTTTAACCCATTCTTTGCTACGCCGTTCGGCAACACAGGTCAAAGTCTAGTTAATGTTTATAAGGATAATATCAAAAATAATTTAGATTTTTATTAAGGATTTTTTGGACAGGTTTGATTAAATTGTGTTATTAGTCACTTCATATTCTTCTTTGATAAATCTGATTTGAAAACAGCTCACATTAATAGGTATATCACTGATGTTCATTTACATGGCATTTTGTCTGAATATGCCAACTTCGTTTTTATGTTATTACCAATATGAATCCTCATGTTTTTTGTAAGGTATATAATCTGCTGATTGTTTGTCTACATAACCACATTCATAAGTTTTTTTCACCTGTATGTATCCTAATGTGTCTCTGTTTGGAACTTGAACGGTTAAATGCCTTTCCACACACATCACATGTATAAGGTGTTTCACCTGTATGTGTCCTTATGTGACTTTGTAAGTGACCTGAATGGTTAAATGTCTTGCCACAAACATCACATTTATATGGTGTGTCACCTGTATGTAACCTCATGTGTTTCTGTAGGTCATCTGACCGTTTGAATGCCCTCCCACACGCATAACATTCAAACGGTTTATCTTCTGTATGTGTCCTCCGATGACTTTGTAAGTGACTTGACTGACTGAATGCCTTAATACACATATTACATTTATAAGGTTTATCACCTGTATGTGTCCTCAAGTGTCTATGTAAGTGACCTGAATGGTTAAATGCCTTGCCACAAATATCACAAATAAATGGTTTGTCACCTGTATGTATCCTCACGTGTCTCTGTAAGTCATGTGACTCTCTGAATGCCTTCCCACACACATCACATTTAAACGGTTTATCTCCTGTATGTATCTTCCAGTGACTCTGTAAGTGATTTGATTGATTGAATGCCTTTCCACACAAATCACATTTATAAGGTTTTTCACCTGTATGTGTACTCATGTGTATTTTTAAGCTATTTGATCTGCTGAATGCCAGTCCACATACATCACATTTAAAAGATTTTTCACAAGTATGTGTCCTCATGTGTTTCTGCAAGTTGCCTGATACAGAAAAAGTCCTTTCACACACATCACATTTGTAATGTTTTTCACCTGTATGTGTCCTCATGTGACTCTGTAAGTTTTGTGACTGGTTGAAAACCTTCCCACACACATCACATTTGTATGGTTTTTCACCAGTATGTATTCTCATGTGACATTGTAAGTTTTGTGACTGTTTGAAAGCCTTCCCACACACATCACATTTGTATGGTTTTTCACCAGTATGTGTCCTTATGTGCCTCTGTAAGATATGTGAATGGTTGAACGCCTTCCCACACACATCGCATTTGAAAGGTTTTTTACCAGTATGTGTCCTCATGTGACCCTCTAGGTTCTGTGATTGGCTGAAAGCCCTCCCACACACATCACATTTGTATGGTTTTTCACCAGTATGTGTCCTCATGTGACTGTTTAGATTTCCTGGCCAACTAAATGTCTTCTCACACACTTTACATTTATAAGGCTTTTCAGCTGTGTGTGTACTCATGTGTGTCTCACTGAATGACTTCTCAAATACATCACATTTATAACGTGTTTTATCTGTGTGTATCCTCGTATTTCTCTGTAAGGTACCTGATTGGTTCCTAGTTTTTTCACATGCATCACAAGAAAAAGATACATTACCAGTTTGTGTCCTCATGTAGTTATAAAAGACATCTGATACAGAGAATGCCTTCCCACAGAATTCACACTTAAAACTTCCCTCCCTGGTTTGAGACCTTATTTGTCTTTGTATTTGATCTGAACTAGTGATACATTTCCGAAGCTGTTTACTTACATGTGTGTTGATGTGTCTTTCTGAATTTCCTGTTTGATCTTCATCTGAACAATAGTTCTGTAATTTTTCATTATCGTTCTGAATATTTGAATGGGGCTCGAAATATCTCCTTTTCCTCTGCAAAAATGACAAAGAAATCAGTTTTTATGCTCCATAGGGCACTGCTCTGATTACATTTATTGTGAGGATAAAAAGTTAAACAAATAAAGATTAAGTTATACTGATTCAAGTTAATAGTTTTTTTTATTTAAAAAAATGGGTCAAAGAACAAAGGCAAATAAGGACTTATTTTGCCATGAGAATTTCTTTAAATTGAAACTGTTTAATTTTGGTTGAAAAGACTGTATTCATGACTTGGCCCCTTAGTAACTAGGTATCAATAAAACATGACGTAATTTTCTCTCTAATCAATGTTTCTATGTAGAACAAAATAAAATCTGGACAGACTTTTTATTGTATAACAAGAGGCCCATGGGCCTTATAGGTCACCTGAACATCATGCAACAACTTTACAACGATTTACTTTGGTTCATGTTTTAACACTGTTTAAGGTATTCAATCCCTAATGGGAACAAATTCAGTGAAATTGAATACATAACTGGTATGTAGGCATTGAATACTTAGTTTATTTAGACATATTTCCCATTTATTACTATTAGTATGTATAGTGGGATGTGTCCTAATTCATGACCTTGAATTTTGGTGAGAGTTATCTCCCTTTTTTTTAATTAATAAAAAAAATCAATTTAACAAATTTAGTCAGTAAAAAAAATTGTTTTCAAATGCCATTCTATTTTTAATGTTTCAATGCATCTTTCCACCGCAGGATTTATTGATATTCAAATTATTTGAATTTTTATTTTGAAAAAACGTTTTTCCCCATAGACTTCAATGCAATCTTTGTTAATTAACTACTGCTTAATTAATGACATTTTTAAAACTTTTTCGCGGGCAATCCTTTTCCAATATAAAATGCTTTAATATAATATCATTGTATTTTGTACTCAACGGACGTGTAAGGATAGGGAATTAGGTCCCATTAGGGATGGAAATCCTTAAACTGGACATCATGGCATTCACAATTTTGAAAGCGGCACCATTGCTTATCATAACTTTTCACTTAGCATGTTTAGCTTGGTTACTTAATACCCATAGACAGAATAGGGGAACAAAAAATGCATTTCGACTAATCAATAATATTCAGCAATAATCAGTATAATGCCACTACCACACATGAACCCCTGACCATTGGTCCACACATTTCAAAATTTTGGAAAAGGCACTCTAACTTGCTTATCAAAAATATTTGAGTAATACAAAGGAGAAGATTTCAATCAATTAATTCATTTTCAGTATATAAGTAGAGGCCCCCCATGGTACCCCTTATCCAGGGGCGTTGAAATTCACAATACAGGAAGAATGGCCCTTGCTCATCATAGCTATATAGGTATTTCATCTGCTTAATACCTAGGAGCAGAGAAGAAGATTTTTGAACAATTTCTGCATTTTCTCTATTTAACCAATAGAGCCCCGCCCTAACAACAGGGCTCTATTCCTTTTAACTGTGTTTTACTGATAACTGTCTGTATGTATGTTTTAATGCAGTACCATATTTGAAAACTAGCATTTTTGCTAAAGTATGTCATCCTGGATACATAAAGGCTTTATTATTATTATTATTATTATTATATTACCCCTGACCCTGGGGTCATAAAATTCACAGTAGCATTCTTCCTCATCATGGCTATGTACTTAGTTTAGTTGATACCCAGGAACAGAGAAAAAAGATTTTTAAAGAAATAATGTATTTTCACTAAATAATTAATAGAGCCCCAGCCTAAGACCAGAACCCCTGACCCTGGGGCCATAAAAATTCACAATTTAGGGAAGAAAGATTCTTGCTCATCATAACTATATCCTACGTTAGTTTATTTAATACCCTGCAGCAGAGAAGAAGATTTTCAAACAATTTCTGCAATTTCTCTATTCAACCAATAGAGCCCCGCCCTAACACCAGAACCCCTGACCCTGGGGCCATAAAATTCACAATTTTGGAAAAAACATTCCTGCTCATCATAACTATATACTTAGTTAGTTTGTTGAATACCCAGCAGCAGAGAAGAAGATTTTCAAACAATTTCTACATTTTCACTATATAATCAATACTGTTTAACGTCCCTCTCCAGAATATTTCACTGATATGGATATACAATCAATAGAGCCCAGCCCTAACACCAGAACCCCTGACCCTGGGGCCATAAAATTCACAATTTTGCAAAAGCTATTTTTCCTCTGAAATCATAACTATGTTCTCAGTTTATTTAATACCCAGGAGCAGAGAAGATTTTTAAAGAAATCATGCATTTTCACTATATAATCGATAGAGCCCCACCCTAGCACTAGAACTCCTGACCCTGGGGCCATAAAATTCACTATTTTGCAAAAGGTATTCTTCCTCATCATAACTATGTCCTTAGTTAGTTTATTTAATACCAAGGAGTAGAGAAGATTTTTAAAGAAATAATGCATTTTCACTATATAATCAATAGAGCCCCACCCTAGCACTAGAACACCTGACCCTGGGACCATGGATTTCATAATTTTGGTAGAGGACTCAATTATCATTCCATTCATGCTAACAGTTTGACTGCTTGATGTCCAGGAGTAAAGAAGATTTTTAAAGATTGCAATAATTTTAGTGGTTTTTGCCCCCACCCCTCAGGCCCTAGGCAGGGACAATGGAATTCACAATTTTTGTTCCACTTCACCAATAGATGCGTTGTGTAAAATTTGGTGGAAATTGGTTGAGTGGTTGTAGAGAAGAAGCTGAAAATGTTCAAATGTTAACACACGACGCACGACGACAGACGAAAACAGATAGCAATAGGTCACCTGAGTTTACTTAGGTGACCTAAAACTACTTCATAACACCTAAGCTATTGCAAACTTTTACTTAACATGCTCAGGTCATTGCATTACAAAATTCCAAAAACGAACACAAATGAAAAACAGCATTATTTTCACATTCATTGAATATTTCAATAGTACCTAACATTATGAATATGTCAATGTACCTATTTTGTAAATGTCCTCTAGGCACATGAATGCATTAATTTCATAACAATGTCATCCTGTGAGCGCATACCTCAAAGTCTAGTTTATCTTAATAAAGATAATGTCAGAAATAATTTTCAATTTTTTTTTTTTAGTTTTTTTAAAGGATTGTTTTTTTTTGTAATAAATGCAGAGCTCCAGATAAGGTGCGTATTTGCAGAAATACGCATTAAATTTTAAAAATACACATTGAAAATTAAAATATAGCGTACAATTACACCTAAACAATCATACGAGGGGTGATCAAAAAGTTCGCAAACTATCTCTATATCTTCAAAACCACAATCCAGATTAGTATGAAATTCGGTACACACATAGCCATACACAACGTCTATAAATAGCATATGATGAATAAAGTTTCTCTCCTTGTTTGTGACGTTACAATGTGAAAATGACGTCACTATTAAGGTCACTTGTGTAAAATAGTTGTCTCAGTCGAACTCGTTCACCAAACGACTGTACAATTTATTGTAATATCTTAGAAATCACTCTACAGTATGATATAATAATTTGTACACAGTTTATTGAGATAAATGAGTTCCTATAAATTCAATTTATGATTGGATTAATCGTTTTAGTGAAGGAAGGCTGATGGTTAAAAATGATACTTGTCATCTTGCCTAGTGAAAGCAAGTTTGAAAAGATATGTATTTTAAATTAAGCAATTTGCTATCAAAAACCTCCAATTAGCACTTTGAAAAATGGTTGAATATTTGAACAATGATATGAGTATTAAATACCTAAGATATCATTTACTTTAGATTTTAAACATATTAGATATGATAAAAAGGATGCACCCATTCTCTATCCACCTTGAATAAAGGTCTCTCCTGAGACAGAAAATTTGTATTTTAGTGGTCGCCATGCTTATTTTTGGAAAGGATGTTATTATCCACCCATTCTGTTGCAGAGATATGACCATTTCTGACAAATTAACTGTTCTTGTCATAAAAATTAACTCACATGGAAAGAAATATAAAACTTGGAAAAATTTTTTAACTTTTGTGACAGAACGCTACGGAGGGGGTCACGTGACCGCCAATATAACGTGATTCGCGCATGCGCAGAACGGTGGTTGGTGTGCATTAAAATCGGGGAGGATTAATTTAAAATATAATCAACATTAAAACCAAATATTGTTTCTTGTATGGAAGTTATTCAATAAGTTTGTGAACTTTTTGATCACCCCTCGTAGATACGCATTAGACCATGAAAGTACTGTGTACAACAAAGTGAAGAACTCAAGTACGACTAACTTAATGATACCAATTGAGGTTCAAACACCAACTCATTGTTTGATTTTTCTCAAAACGAAGTACAGATTTAAATTAAAGCTTTTTAGTGAGGAATGTTCTAGTAATGACGACGACGATCTCCATTTCGGAAGGAAGAATCGGAGATTTAGATTTAATCAATTTCTATGTAGAAAGATTATGCACTAGGCATAACTTTTGTATTATGGGTTCATAGCCAATTTTTCATCTCTCTCAACTTGCCATATTAACGAAGATTCTTTCCGTTTACCCTTGATACGATATCTTAAATGAAGAAAATAATCTTTGTCAAAAAAGAATGCTTCCCAATCTTAGCAAAAAGTCTTGATGAAATTTACAAAATTTATATTAAAAATTGTGTTATCCATCTCTCCATTTCTTCTTCAAAGAACCTGACTTCACATTGACAGGTAGTTCATTGATGTTCATTTCCATGGAGTTTTGACAGACTGTATGTCAACTTATATACAGCACAACGCACTTTCTTAGCTCACATGGTATTTTGCACAAATTAAGGTCAAATTCTTTTTGCAATAAAATGAACATTATCGACCTTAAAGCCATAATATGTATTTAAGATCTCAGGTTAATGGTACATATTTTTTTAATTCATAATCATTTAAAAATTTTAAGGAGTTTCATTACACCACTTTTTAATGACATACTTTTACAAAAAAAAACTCCCTTGTTTCGACCACTTTCCTCTGGGGACAAATTTTACAGGTACTTTTATAATTTAACCCTGACCTTTATCAATTGATGAATCATGTGATTTTTAAACCGAGAAAAACAAAGAAATGGATTTATTATGCAAAATCCATGAAGGATTTCTTTTTAGCAGAAACAAAGGAAAACAACAGCAAAAAAAAAAAAAAAAAAAAGCCAAACAAGTTATGTGCAATGTCATAGCGAAGCAGTGTGCTCTAGCTTACAATGACATGTTTGTACGGAGGAACTCTACAATCTGTTGAAATAAGAAAAAAGGTATTTACTTGCATTGTTTAATATGCTGGTGTTGATTTATATACTCAGATTATTGATTTAGATATATACTCTGGAAATTCAAACATTTTTTCTGAATTTTAGATGCAATGTTCAAACGTTTCTCAGTGTTTAACTGTTTTAAGTCTTTGTTAATTAGGAAAGATAACTCTTGAAATTAGACTTTTTATATCCAATTTTTCTAAAATGGAATTTTCATATCGATAAAACATTCTTGAATCAATTTGTCACATACAATTCATTCCTGGTCTCTTCAGAGCTTTTTTCTTACATTTTATGCACAGATTAAAACATAATGACATGAATTGTTTTAAGGAGAAAACTATTTTTATAATAGAATTAATATGAGGTATTATGAGGCTTTTTTTAATTGTGTGTACTTGATATATGACTGGCACTGTTTTAGGTCAATGCAAGGCAAACTAGAACTGTCCAATAGGGACAAATACCCCCCGCTGGGTTTTTCAGAGAATGTGCCAATTCAAAAATACTTTATGGATCTAGAGGTGTTCACAATTTACTTACAAAAATTTGCAGTGAAATATAATTGCTCACCATGTTTCTTAATGAATGAAACAAAGGTGCAACCAAATGAAACATCAATACTAATACATTGTGATTTCATTGTAACATTATTTTTTTTTTATTTCTGCATTAAAAAAATACATTGCAATTTATGTGTTATGTCACTCTGCAAACTAATTGTTGAAAAAAAAAATCATATTATACAAAATCAAATTAATCTTGATAACTTTTTATCAAATTCATTTTGAAAATAAAGAGCTGGTCATCCAGTAATGAATTGCTTTGACAGACAATAAATTACAATTAAGAGAATAAGAGAATTAAGAGAGATCTTTAATTCTTGTGCTGCTCGATTCCCAGGAGATTACACATGGTTGATAATGAGATGCCTTAATGTTCAACTTCCCACACCAAACTCATTAATTTATCTTTAACTGGATGCATGTCCAGTCATTATTCCCAAGAGACAAATGAAATTACATTATCTTCTGTGCAATGTAAAAACTGTTTTTAACACTTGATTTTTTAAAAAGTTTTTATGAGTAGTTTTAAGCTGTAGGATTTTTGTACAGATATTCTAGATTCTATGTCTCAAACCTTATACATGAGCCCAAAATGAACAAGTTAATTAAAATAAAAAATAAAACCTGTAAAATGCAAAAAAATGAACAAAAAGAGTTGAAAATTCCAGGTGCACACCTTCATAAGTCAAGTAATAAGTGTACAAATTTTCAGATTAATCCTTGCAATAGTTTCTGAGAAATGGTCCGGATAAAACCACAAAATACAAATGAAAAAACACCTGTAAAATTCAAAATAATAATCGAATCAAGATGAAAAGATCAGGTGCACAACTTCATATGGTGAATAATATGTGTACAAATTTTCAGACAAATGCTTCCAATAGTTTCTGAGTAATGGTCCGGACAAAATCTCGTCTACAGACAGACGGACAGATGGACGGACGGACGGACAGACAGACGGACATGGTGATTCCAATATTGGGGGGGGGTATAATAACAGCTTTTAAAGAAAACAGGTTCATAGAAAGCTACATTGGACGAGAAACAACGAAAACCCATTTGAAAACTATCCCAATCCACTAGCCAAGAATATAACAAAATTCTACCAATAATTATGTCTGAATAATGTTTGAAGTTAATCAAATAAACTTTACAGTAATTTGGAAATCACTTTTGAAATATATTTTGTTGCCTCGTTACACAGTTTTGCATAATAACAATATGACCTAAGTTTGTGCAAAAAACCATGTGATCTTAGAAAATGCATTCAAAAGTTTTGAAAACTGTTAGATAATATACTGTATACAGAGTTATTTTCGCCCTTTCATATTCGGAAACAAGTTTGCCCCGTTTTAAATTCGCCCAGAAAAATTTTTGTTTAAGATATTATACTCTTTACTTTGAATTCCCCCATCTTAAATTCGTCGACTTCCAACGAGGGCGTAAGGGGCGTAAATTAAACGGGGGCGAAAATTCCCCTGTTATTACAGTACTTACCGCTTAGCAAAAAATATTGAGTTTGATATAATTGGAAAGATCAGAAAAAGATACACATATTGTTATGTCCCTTTTCTTAATTTTATGACGTAATCACTCTGAAATGGATGTGAGAATTTCACATGTTTAGAATAGTTATACTGACCATAAAAATGATGTAATAAAGACATAATTTGATCGTATTAAAATTTTACACACAATTTTGCTCATTACTCGGACGCAAATGCCTGTACATGGAATGTTTACATTGACTACAATCTATCATATGGTGTTCGTTTTTGGAAATCTCCTAGTTCTGAAATGGTTAAAGAAAGAGTAAAAAATGGCATGTGTTTATTGAAACTCGGCTCAAAATATTGCGTAAAAATACCAAACTGTGAGAAAAAGGCAAAACTAACAATCAAAGATGAATAGGCGATCGTGTTACAAAATATGATGACATAAATTTGTAGGGTGTTTTATCCAGATGTAAGAAATCAATGATGGCTCAAGAGAAGTTTACTTAAGGACGTTCGATCCTGAGATTTTGAGCGTATTTTGGTCAGGTCATTTATTTATAAAATTCTGCATCATTTTTCATTTCTAACATTGAATTTGAATTCTACAGTGCAAATTTAACTTTGTTCAATGAAAAAACCACAATTTAATTCCATTCAAGCAGAATTAAGCTAGGGACCATATTTTGTGATGGAAGGATTTTTAGACGAAAATGATCAGTTTTTCCATTTTGAACTATAAGAGCACTGTTGATTTTGGTTTCCTATTTTTCCATCCTGGTTGCACACAAAGCTGTTTTTTCAGTGAAATGTATCATGCTGGTTCTGAAATATCTATTTAATTATTTCTTATGAATTTTATCAACAAAGTGTGACAAATATAGTAAATATATTCTGAACATTCGGGAAAAAACTGAGCAAATTTTAACGTAAAATTGACCCTTTTTTAGTAATATCTGAAAATTCACATCATATACCCCCACTTTTGATTTTCAAGATAAATTTGACCCATTTGCTCAAAATCAGAAAAAGTTTAAGACTTTAAAATAATTTTCTTGCGATATAAATTTTCAATGCCAGAAAAATCACTTTTTTTAGTGCAGAAAGGTCAAATAATTGATTATGCGAAGCAATTTGAAACTTTTTCTTAGTCACAATTTTTAAGTGTCTTTTTATTAACAAACTTAGAATTCATTTTGTTTCATGCTTTAATTGGATAAAAATATTGGAAGGAAAACATCAAAAGTTTAATCTTTAATTAAGACACAAATTTCAATGCAAAAAGGTCACATTAAATGTACTGTGGCACCAAAAGAAGCGTATTGACCCCCATTTTTTGATTTGAATTCTAATCAAGCAATGTATGTAGAACTTTAAATATATACTTGGCAAAAAAGTTGAAGACTTTAAATATCAGGATCAAACATTGTTAAGTGTGCCCCATATTTTCTTGTAAAATCCAGAATGGCTCCGCCGCAGTCGTAACCTCACGGATCTCAAAATATTAGAAAATTTTAATGCATGGAAAACAAGAGGCCCAGGGGCCACAGCGCTCACCTGAGCACATATGCTTGGAAAAAGCACATATCAGATCAGAAATGAAAGTTTACGGGGGGGTTGGGGGGTGGGGGGGGGCTTGAATTTTAACCTCCCAGGGGTTCATGATTTGAACAAACTAGAATCTACACTACCTGAAGATGATTCCATATTAATATCACTAATCATAGCTTTGAAGTACTTGAAAAGATGATTTTAAAAGGGTTCCCTATAAATCCCTATGTAAAACTTTGGTCGGCCATTTTGGCCCCACCCTAACCCCGGGGGTCATGATTTGAACAAACTTGAATCTATATTACCTGAGGATGATTCCACATGAGTTTCATCTTTCGTGGCCCAGTGGTTCTTGAGAAGAAGATTTTCAAATATTTTTTCCTATATATTCCTATGTAAAACTTGGGTCGGCCATTTTGGCCCCACCCTAGCCCCGGGGGTCATGATTTGAACAAACTTGAATCTACACTACCTGAGGATGATTCCACATGAGTTTCATCTTTCCTAGCCCAGTGGTTCTTGAGAAGAAGATTTTTAACGATTTTCCTACTTCTTTCTATGTAAAACTTGGGTCGGCCATTTTGGCCCCACCCTAGCCCCGGGGGTCATGATTTGAACAAACTTGAATCTACACTACCTGAGGATGATTCCACATGAGTTTCATCTCTCATAGCCCAGTGGTTCTTGAGAAGAAGATTTTTTTAAAATGCCATTAATTTTTCTCTAATTCATAATTATCTCCCCTTGGAAAAGGGCGTGGCCCTTCATTTGAACAAACTTGAATCCCCTTTACCCAAGGATGCTTTGTGGCAAGTTTGGTTGAAATTGGCCCAGCGGTTCTTGAGAAGAAGTCGAAAATGTGAAAAGCTTACGGACAGACAGACAGACAGACGGACAGACAGACGGACGCCGGACAAAATGTGATCAGAAAAGCTCACTTGAGCCTTCGGCTCAGGTGAGCTAATAAAAAACATTTTGACATGTATAAAAATAGGCATAGAATCAAGTCAGGGGCAAGACTTTGTACATTTTATTCATAAATGGTAAGAGTCTTTTTAATCAGTTGTCTGCGTGGCACAGTGGTTAGAGCATCTCTGCTCTAGAGTCATGAAGTAAAGAGTCAATCCTTACGTCGCCGGTTTGAATCCCACTGTTGGACGTGGAGACCGGTCTTTCGGATGAGACAGTATATAAACCAAGGTCCCATGTTGCAGTAGGTGCTGGCACAATAAAAATCCCTCCCTGCTTAATGGCCATGAGTGCCGAGTATAGGACAAAATTTGCAGCTCTCGACCAGCAAGTGGTGGCGTCTCCATATGAGTGAAAAATTCTCTAGAGGGACGTTAAACAATATACAATCAATCAATCAATACTTTTATCAAAATATATTTGCCGAAAACTGAATCAATATACTCAGTTTTATGTAGAATTTGTTTTATTCCATACAATAGGTAGCTATATAAAAGACCAAAAATCCAGCTGTACATGTAAATAAAAATCTTAAATGAATGTCTACGATAGCATAACCAGACATAAACCGTGCCAGTAAACAAAACATGAAATATGGACTTGCTGATAAACAATACCGAAGTCCTACTCTACTTCTTTGCAAATCTAAATTTTCTTTCATATATTTTTTTCAAATAAGCCTTTGGCAGCACTTTTCTGATTGCGATTGTCTCATATGGATGAAAAACATGCTTTTTCAGTATGCTTAACATTCAATATTCTTACGTCATTTTCAGAGTTATTTTGTCGTAAACATTACAAAGTCACGTCACTAAATGTGTATATTTTGCTGATCTTTCCTATGATATCAAACTCAATTTCCCTGAAACGGTTAAATTTTTATCAAACAGTTCTTAGAACTTTTTAAAACCTCCCTCGTACCTATCTTGTAAATGTGCAATATGCACATGAATTCATTTCATAACAATTTCAACCCATGCACACTTGGGTCAAAGTCTAGTTTATGTCTAGAAAATGTCAAAAATAATTTACATTTTTTTTTTTATTTTAGATTTTTATTAGTCCTTTTTGTTTTTGGTAAATGTGATTAAATATTGAAAATTGTAATCATGGTAATAGCCGTCTCATCATCATCTTTGATGAACCTGATTTTGAGAAACCTCCCATTATCAAGTATATCATATAAGTTAATTTCAATGTCAAATGACTGACTGTATACACTTTGTTTATATGTTAATATCTGTATGTGTCTTTATGTGGTTCTTCAAGATATATTGTCTGCAAAATTTCTGTCCACAAACATCACATTCATATGGTTTCTCTCCTGTGTGTGTCCTCATGTGTCTATCTTTGGTACCTGAAATGCTGAATGCCTTTCCACACACATCACATTTATAAGGTTTTTCACCTGTATGTGTCCTAATGTGTCTCTGTAAGGTACTTGATCGGTTGAATGCTTTTCCACACAAATCACATGTATAAGGTTTATCGCCTGTATGCGTCCTCATGTGTATTTTTAAATTATTAGATCTGCTGAATACCTTTCCACACAAATCACATTCGCATGGTTTTTCACCTGTATGTATCATCATATGGTCCTTTAAGGCTCCAGCTTGAATGAAAGCCTTCCAACACTTATCACATTTATAAGGTTTATCACCTGTATGTGTCCTCATGTGTCTCTGTAAGTTTTGTGACTGGCTAAATGCCTTCCAACACTTATCACATTTATAAGGCTTATCACCAGTATGTGTCCTCATGTGACTCTGTAACCTATGCCACTGGCTGTATGCCTTCTCACATACATTACATTTATAAGACTTATCACCAGTATGTGTCCTCATGTGTCTCTGCAAGTTGCCAGATTCAGAAAATAACTTTCCACACACTTCACAGTTATATAGTTTATCACCCGTATGTATCCTCATATGCTTCTTTAAACTATAAAATTGGTTGAAGGGTTTTTCATACAAATCACATTTATAAAGTGTATTATCTGTAGGTGTCCTCATATTTCTCTGTAAGGTATTTGATTGGTTTGATTGGTTAAACGTTTTTTCACATGCATCACAATAAGATTCATTACCAGTTTGTATCCTCGTGTACAGTACCGACCGGAACAACCTAACAGAAAGCGAACCCGCAGCGGACACCGGGTTCGCTTTCTGGGTCCGCTTCGGGTTTGCTCGGGGTCTGCTAAGGCTGACCCCAAGCGAACCCATAGCGGACCCCAAGCGAACCCGAAGCAGACCCAGAGAGCAAACCCAAAATTCAGTAGCAGTCCCAGAACGTGCGTTTGGTATATCTTTACGGAGCTGTCAATCAGGATTAGCGATTAACCAATCCATGCGTCGACCAATCAAAATGGCATATTGATCTGTCGATTGGGATAAAAAAACTAATATGTAATGCTTTTCTATATAAATCCAAACATTGTACATACAAGCAAAGCGTGTGAATGTACAGTATAAATTAATTGTAAAATACTATTTTATATTTATTTATTATAACTCTCCGGATTGTATGTTATACTTATTTAGTATCTTTATTTTATTTAAAGCAATTAATAAAATATCTATTTTTATTTTACAGGTAGAATTTTACAGGAATATTTAATTATTTATTTTCTTTAGGTTTTTTATACCAATATTTAAAGTCCATTGATAAAATTTAATATAAATTTGGTAAATACATGTACATCAGTCGATGCATAAAAAAGAAAATAATAATTGACATTTCATTTTTTTTTTACACTAATTAAAATGAACAAGAAAAGAAAATTAACTGGTCTTTGACAAATTGTATAATTTTTTCATCTCAAGATACAGTACAAGAATATGTCGAGCGTACATGTACGTGTCCATCATTCAATTATTTCCATTATCTCAATTTACATGTTCATTGAAATAGAAATTTAACAAAAAAGTCAACAGGATTTATTATCAAAATCAAGTTTAATGATGAGAATGTACAGTTACCATCTCTCTCTTCCTTTCTTTTGGGTCTCGATTTTTCCAGTATTTACTTTTATTTAAAAATTTAGAAATATTTTTTTAAAAATGATTTTAAATTAATTACTGTGTGATTGTGAAGTATAGGGGTATATTAATATATATATTCTTATCGGGAGAACATTTATTTGTCATTTAATTTTTTTAATTCTGATCAAAATCATACTCGCTCCATAATTCTAAGCATAATAAAGATTAGATATAATCTGTTTATTTTTTTAGGAAATGTACGGTAAATATTTATTAATAAACTTTCAATTTGTGTCTACTATAAATGAAATCTAAATATATGATTTGCACAGAACGTTAAATTATTGATATCATAATTAAGTGTTTGTCAAACATTTAAACTTCGATTTAGCAAAACATAAAGAATAACAAAAAGAATTTAGAACTTTTAACGCATAAATTTGAAAGGTAGTTTGTTTAGATGCTTTCACTTGTAAACCATTTAATACATTGAAAATCGATTTATGCCTTTTTCTTCCTCTTCTGTTTTTGTTTTCCCGTTATAAATAAAGAACTAGAACTGTCCAATAGGGACAAATACCCCCCGCTGGGTTTTTCAGAGAAGGTGCCAATTCGAAAATACTTTATGGATCTAGAGGTGTTCACTATTTACTTATAAAAATTAACAGTAAATTATAAGTGCTCATTATGTTTCTTAATGAGTGAAACAAAAGTGCAACCAAACGAAACATCAATACCTATACATTGTAATTCAATCATAACATTTTTTAATTTCTGCATTAAAGAAATATATTGCAATTATGTGTCATGACACTCTGCAAACTAATTGTTGAAAAAAAAAATCATTATACAAAATCAAATTAATCTTGATATATCAAATTCATTTTGAAAATAAAAAGCTGGTCATCCAGTAATGAAGTGCTTTGACAGACAATAAATTACAATTAAGAGAATCTTTAATTCTTGTGCCTTATTCCCTGGAGATTTGATAACACACACACGCTTGATAAGAGATATGCCTTAACAACCTCCAACACCAAACTCATTAATTTATCTTTAACTGGATGCATGTCCAGCCATTATTCCCAAGAGACAAATGAATTTACATTATCTTCTATGTAATGTAAAAACTGTTTTAAACACTTGATGATGTTTCTTTTTTTTAGTTTTAATGAGTTGTTTTAAGCTGTACTAGTTCACATTTTTGTACAGATATTTTAGATTCTATCTCTCAAACCTTATAAATGAGCCCAAAATGAACAAGTCAATTTAAATAAAAAGTAAAACCTGTAAAATGCTGAAAAATAAACAAATAAAATTGAAAATTCCAGATGCCCACCTTCATATGGTGAATAATAAGTGTGCAAATTTTCAGATAAATCCTTGCAATAGTTTGTGAGAAACGGTCTGCACAAGACCACAAAATAAAAATGAAAAAACACCTGTAAAATTCAAAATAATCATCCAATCAAGATGAAAATAGCAGGTGCACACCTTCATATGGTGAATAATATGTGTATAAATTTTCAGACAAATCCTTCCAATAGTTTTTGAGAAATTGTCCGGACAAAATCTCGTCTACAGACAGACAGACAGACGGACATGGTGATTCCAATATACCCCCCCTAAACTTCGTTTGCGGGGGGTATAAAAATAAATGCATAATAAACCGCTGTTATATAACTTGGAGTTTCTCGGGATCAAAATTCCAAGAGCGGAGAAATCAAGAAAATAATTACAAATATACACTGTATGTCGAATGTACAGTTGAATTTTGGAAAATTTATCAATGTTCTAGATTTCCATAATGTCACTGTTTACATGTACAGTGTACATATATCGATCGCCGTCAAAACAACAATGATCGATTCGCAATTCCACTACTGTAGTGGAAAATACAAGGGGCGGGGCTAACTGGCGGCAAGTTTAAAGTGGGGTCCGCTTCACGCATCAGTGTGTAAAGCGGTCCTAGAAAGGGAACCCCGGGTTCGCTCTAGCGGACCCAGAGCTGACCTCAAGCGAAAGCAGAGCGAACCCAGAGCAGTCCCAAAATTTCTGAAAGCGCTCTAGCGGACCCAGAGCTGACCCAAAGCAAACGCGGAGCGAACCCAGAGCGGTCCCAAAATTTCTGAAAGCGAACCCGAAGCAAACCCCGAGCGAACCCGGGGTCTGCTTTGGGTTCGCTCTGTTGTTAGGTTGTGTCCGGTCGGTACTGTAGTTATAAAAGTCATCTGATACAGAGAATGCCTTTCCACAAAAATAACACTTAAAATTTTTCTCCCTGGTTTGAGACCTTATTTGTCTTTGTATTTGATCTGAACTAATGAAACTTTTCTCTGTTATACATTTCTGAGGCTTTTTACTTACATGTGTGTTGATGTGTCTTTCTGAATTTCCAGTCTGATCTTCATCTGAACAATTGTTCTGTAATTTTTCAGCATCTTTCTGAATATTTGAATGGGGTTCAAAATTTCTCCTCTCCTTCTGCAAAAATGACAAAGAAATCAGTTTCATTGCTCCACAGGGCAATACCAGGGCTCTCACACCACTTTTTGGGATTGGGCCATTCAAATTGGGAAGATTACCATCATTTTGGGAAAAGTTGGATAACCAAAATTCATTTTCAAAAAACCTCAAATTTTGCTTTTCTAGCATTTTGTCATCTATTTAACTCTGGTTTTGAATACAGATCAAACATGGGTACGTAGGCTATTTATGAAAGTATATTAGCTTTGTCATTACTATCTTTGAGTGTTGATATTGCGGTTATCTGTCTTTCTGAGTGACAGTAGCTAGTCACATTGTCCCGAATTTCCTCGATCACATTGACAAAGTTGCTTACCAATACAGTGCGAGACTGATCATGCCGAAGCGTGCATGGGTATGTTTCTACGTGCAGCTTACTAATATTTAAGTGAAATGTCTTTTTTTGAAACCAAAATGATGTTTTTTTGTTGAAACTACATGACAAGATACTCTGAACTCATAGTACACATTTCGGTAAAAACAATAACCTGGTTCCCCGAACCAGTTTACGAATGCATTTGGCGCGAACTAATAAAATAGTGGTACAGTTTCACTTTCATTTTCAAGTGTGTTTTGTTTGGGATTTTTTTGCGATTAAGTTTCATGGACTTTTATTTTTTAATTAATATTTTGCTATGAAATTGGGAAATTTACATCTTTCTTTTGGGATAAAAGGTACCTTTTTTGCATTGGGAACGGGGCCGTTGAACGGCCCCAATTTTAGAGAATCGCGAGCCCTGAATACTTAAATTATATTTTATGAAAGAAAAAAAGTTTAAAACATAAACATTAACTTTAAGAACTGGGTCAAAGAGAAAAGGTCAAAAAGAACTCTTTTAACTCTGTGAATTTTTAAAATCGAAACAACTTAGTTTTGGTTGGAAATATTGTATTTATGACTTGGAATCTTGAATTGGTGCCCATTTATCTGTAAAGCATGACGTCATTTTCTCTCTAATCAAATGTTTATGGCATCATCATCTGTAGTGCAAACTAGAGGTACTGTGAGTAATGAGCTCTGTTATGACGCACTTTGAAATTTTTTTTTCAAAAGTGCATTAAATTTGGGACAAAATCAACGCACTTTGAAATAAAGTGCCATGCCACAGCATGATATGCCCGTCATAAAAATTACAATTTTCTTGAACAGTTAAGCATGCAAGAAAATCACATCAACCTTGATTCTAAGATTTACATGATTTTTTCATTCCTTAAAATATTTATCCATCCCCTGTGATGTAGGCATTAATTATAATAAATATTACATCATTGATAGATGTCTATGCTGGTTTTGTTAGACCAGTCAAATGCCCATCATATTAAACAATATCACATAAGTCTTACCTTAATCTATACCAAATTAATTTTGAAAAGAAAAGGCTGGCCATCAAATGGCATATGCTATAAACTGACCAGTAGTTCTTCTGTCTAATCCCTAAAGGATACAGATAAGACTACTTGATCAGAGAGCCTTCCTACACTGAACTCATTAATCTTTAACTGGATGCTTGTCTACTCATTACTACCAAGAGATGAATGGATCTGCACTATCTACATTAAATTTTTTTTTAAACATATAAAATACTCAAAGATTTTTTTTTGGTTGAGATTTAATGTCTGACAGATTTTATTATGTAATTCATATGGACATGCTGATTCCATCCCACCCCATAACATTAGTTTTTAAATTAATAATATTATATAATATCAGATTAAGACTAAGTCTATTATGCAATATCAAATTAGTTTTAATTACTTTTCATCAAATTGATTTTAAAACTTAGGCTAGGCAACAAGACATTTTTTAATCCAACAGGCTTAACCATTTGCCCAATACTCAACGGATATAGATAGCACCGATGCTATAGCTACCAGTTAGCTCCTCACAATAAACTCATTAATTTCTTTCTAATTTGACATGCAATTTTATCAAAATTCTTCTTGACCAGTGCTTGATAATTACACTCATGGGAG